>CAIGRB010139990.1:0-25815 GCA_903798255.1 Fraxinus quadrangulata | reverse complement strand
ATAACTTTAAACAATGAAATTTAGATTTTTATAATCCTTGTGCCAAATACAGTGTGCTATTGCAATATGAAATGTGAAACAGTAGAATATTATGAATAATATCTAACATGTGATGCAATTAGAAGCAAGAGAATACGTCGAATATAAGATTGAAGCTTGTTTATTCCATACAAATATCGAGAATTGATTTTTGATCTTCAAATTCAATGATTCAAATTTAAATGATAAAATTAGATCAGAGAATTGATAAAATCTTCAATGTTTTATCAATTTTATTCGATAACAACTTCGAAAAAATGAAGTTATAACGAGGGTGGTAGAAAGAAAAACTAAACGTAATATATTAAATTTCTTACTTTTTTAATGAATAGACCACATTTTATTTATAATAAAGATCCCTAACATTTTAATTTTGTCACACTTATGTCTCCTACCTATTTCTCATTGCATTCTATGTTCGATATTCTATTATTTAACACATAGTTCCCGTAATGAAGGTTTTCATCTAAAAATTTGGTTAACGATAAGGAGCAAATATTTAGTTGCACTTTTATGTTTGTTATTTATTTATTTAACAATACGAATAAATCTTTTTATACCTCTTAAACAAAATTTTCGAATGGAAACTATCATTAGAGATAAAATGTGATAATTAATTGAATGTTAAGAATAAAAACGCAACGAAAAAGTTGAAGATAAAATATGAATAAAGATCGAGGTCTTTTATTGCAATTAAAATTTAGTGCAATAAACAAAAACTATAATGTGAATATAATCCTAATTGACCTTAATTAAATTTATAATTAAATTGCATAAAATAAAATAATCATAAACCATCATGGGCCATTAATGTTGATTTTTTTAGAATACATTTTGTAAAAATTGATTTTTTTTGTTTTTTTGAATGTGTTGTTAAAAGATAGGAAAACCTTATGAGTGCATATGGTAAGTTAATTTATTAGGAGGAATATATGACTGAAAAATGAATTTTGGAGAAAAAACAGGTATTATAAATTTTTACCAAATGTGTGCTATAGTTAATTAAAACTAGAGTAATGCTATGTAGCCCCATTAGGGTTATAAATACAGTCTAAATGGTGTTAGTATTGCATTAAATGATAGGTGTAATTAAATAAGTCATTTCATTTCACATTTCATTTAACCAACGATTTAGAGTCACCTAGATTGGGGTTGTAATTCTATGAGATTAAATAACATTACTCTTAAAACTAAGGCCCTCTAGCAAATTCACATTACCTCATTCTTCGTGAATTGATGACAATTCGCGGATATTTGAAACTTGCACCATATGTGCATGCTGAACTCTTTTTCTTGAATTAAAGTTATCACGAATCCTTGAGCAAATGATCAAGGAGTAGATTGATTAAAATCCTGCTTGAGTTGCAACATGTATAAGGTCCATTTGTCTCCAAAACAATCGTGTTTTAACTAGGGTTGTAAACAGATCGGATATAGATCAGATCTGTCTATATTCGATCTGTCTATATTCGATCTGATATGATCCAACAAATATTTGATTGTTAAATACATATCTGTTTTGCTATGTCATTGGATATTCGATCCGAAATTAAAGAAATTAGAAAAAAAAATGTTGGAATCAATTTTTTTATTATTTATTTTTCTAATTCTTAAACGAGTTTAGTAATTATAAATTTCAACTTTTTTATGATTTGAATTTGATGACTTTTTTATTCTAAATTTATTTATTTTAGTCACAAATAACATGCCATAAAAATATTTTACCGACTCAATTATTTATAATAAATCAGATCGAATAGACATATATCCATATTTGATCCATTTAGTTAACGGATTACCAGATTCAAATTTTGAGCGGGCTATCGGAACATGACCTTAAATACACCTCCTATTAATTTCATCAAATTCAGATCGAATTCCAATCCATTGACAGCTTTAATTTTCACCAACTTGATTGACATAAATTGAATTATATAGTAAAGACTATTAAATTAACGTGATTAGAAAAAATCTATATTGAGTAATGACTTTTTGAAATATTAAAGATAGACATTATAAAGTGATCAATAACTTCTTTTGAGAGTACAAATTTGTGAAAATTGGACATTTATATCAATTATGTTACATATACATCATCGTTTACACTGTGACTTACAAAATTTACAATTGACACCATCTCACATTATTTTTTACAAAAAAAACACTTCTCATCAAATCGCTCATCTTTCGTCACATATGCAATGTAAGCTAGGGTGTAGCCATTTTCTGTACAAATGGCTTTACTCCATTTATATTCAGGGAATGGAATAGAGAGATGAATTTCTCTTTTAGACATGTAGTCTTTCTCACTTGAATTAATCAAATTACTTGTATAATTAATTTCATATTTACGAATTTGAATTATTGATGAGACTAACTGTAAGTCAAAATAATGTGTAATTTGGTATGAAAATATTCATTAGAATCAACAATATATATATATAATTTGTATGAGAAACATCCATCGGAGGGCTTCTTGGTTTGATCATACAAATTTTCAGATATGGGTGTATCACAACTGAATATGTTTTTAATATTCAACTATGGTCAATTATGAAATTAGTTCAGTCTGACACAAAATTAAATTGGATGTTTGCACACCAATATTATTGGTCACTGCCTATCTAGATTTGACCCGTTACCATATTTTTCATAATATTTCCATGAAAATTCTACAAGTAAAACATTGTTAATTCAAGATTGTGACTGCATCTATCAGTTACGGCTTAAAAAATGTCTTCAACATTAACGGGAAGTGATAATTTATAAAGATGTGTTGCAACATCATACGTGAAACATATGAAAAAATGACAAAACATATTTTTCCGAAATTGATTAATGACGACTTATTTGGTAGTAAGCGTATTTTGGATGCACAATACAATGTCTTTTTCTTCAACCTGTATAGAATCGTCAAGTGCGATGGTGAGTCGCCTTGTATTGGTTTAACGATTTCTCAAACATCCAAAACTGTAATAAATTAGTACGAGTTATTGTTCGGGCTAAGTAACTAGATTGAAAGTCTATATTTTAAGAAAATGATTTTGACCAGTGATTTGAAGAGCCGAATGAAACTATTATAATTCTCTTGATAGATTATATTCAATTTAGTTCGTTTTCAACACAAAACTAAAGCCATCGTCGTAATAAAATAATTTGTGAAATAAGACTATAGTTTCCCAAACAAATGTAAACAACTATTTGTAGAATTATTGGTCTCGTCTTACCTAAAAAGTGGTATGCTACATTCAATAGTGAACTAAATCAGACAGCAATTAAATGTTTTTGCTTGAAAGGCTGGACACGATCCAATCTATATATTTCTTCTTCTTATGTCTAATTGGCATTTGCTGGCTATGTACTTTTTCTATTAACTATATGATCATAATTTCATTTGAAATTTTGGATTATTCGACTTCTGCACCAATTGGCACTGGTTCTTTAATCAATTTTTATTTTATTTATTTTATTTTAATTTTTTAAATTTTCATCTTTTCGATTTTATAGCCCTCAAATTAGTAATGGACAAAAAATTGTCAATTTAACAATTAAAATATCATATTCAACACTTCTCATACGTTATATGAAAAAGGTGTATATAACTTTTCTATTTTATAGCCCCTCAACTTTGAATTTTTTTTTCTAGCTTTTAACACAATAAGCCTCTTGTGCAAGGTTTGCATGGAACGTGTCACATGGAAAGTTTAATATGCTCATTAATATATGGCGAGACACTGTTGTAGTTTGATCCAAATTCTAGTGGGTATTGAAATTTAATTTGGAGTGATTTTGAAGAAATCAAAATTATGGATCGGAAGAAAAAAGTCGTCAGAATTTCACTAGCCTAGCGCTAGCTAGACGAGCGAAGGTGGTGGAAAACAACCTAAGACTTCATCGCCTGACCGTCGATCGCCTCTCGCTCGACCTGAGCGAGGGATTGTCGCTCGACCTTCGCTGGACTGTCGCTCGAGGGACAGTCTTTTCCTATCCAAGTCCGTTTCGTCTGTTTGATGCGTAAATTTTTTGTGTTCTTGTTCTTTTCATCTTTATTTCATTGTCCTCATTATCTTATGATCCAAAATTTATGACAGGCACAATGACAACTTTGGGCCTTTGCATGGAAATCTTACTAGAGATAATATCTCAACATATACAACTTCATCTCGCAAAGTTCGTTAATATATTCTATAAGTTTGCAAAATTACTTCGTAAAACTCCAGAGACAAGGATCAATATTGGGAAAGAAATGAATTAACCATTAATTTGAAAATCTAACATTTTGTGGGGCATGCGGCAAATAAAAAGATAATTATTGACCAACTTTACTATAGTCTCTATCGTTTAATTATTGCAGGAGATTTCTCTTTTTAGTTCGTTTTAACGTTTCCATGTAAAATCTTAAAAGAGTGACATCACTTGTTTATCAATAATTAAGCTCCTATTTGGTTTATATAAAAATCAGATTTTCAGTAAATTTTAATTGAATATATGTTTCAAAAGTTTTGAGTCTCATGAAATAATTGATAAATTAATTGTTGACTTTAACATAGATTTTAACCGATTTTTAGCTGAACCAAACATGAGAGGACTAAGTCTCCGTTAGATTCTCATTTTTTAAAATTCATTTTCAATCACATATTTTATGAGCCTGCAACTTTTATCAACTTTTGAACTATATTTTTTATCAACTTATATCATAATCTAATTTTAACTAAATCAAATATGGGCTAAAAGACATGCCCATTAGAGCCACCTCCGCAGAAAATTAAATCAAACTTACATTATAAACACGATCAACTATCAAATGATTTGCCACTTGTCAATTTATGATCAGTGTAATATCTCGACAAAAAATCATACATTATAGCAGCCGTGACATGGCGTTTTGCAACATATTATTCATGCACATCGTAATTGTGAATTATTTAAGATTTCAAAGATTTAAGGCTTGTGATAGCAACTGATCCGAATGCTACAAGTTGTGCAATTAAAGCCACAAATCAAGAAAGAAAATGCTAAACATGCATACAGATTAAACTTTTCCTACCGTAATTTCCTAGTCTAACCGGTACATATTGTCTCCTTACTTTTGTCAATAGCACGAATATCGTGCTTTCGTGTCCATTTCTTGTCCTCATTTAATACCTTCTTCACAAGTGTATAGGGGTGGAGGTGATTGAGGCGGCGAGGTGGAAACTTTTGGGCTAATGTGGCAATTATTATCCTATCTATTGTTTCTCTCGTCACATTAGAAGTGTGGAGTTTTTATCCTTTTCATTAGGGGCAACTGGGGAAAAATATCAATTTCATGTATAATATTACAACAAGGAAATTCTTCTTGTTTGTTAAGATGGACTAAAAGAGTAAATTATATTATAAAAGAGAAAATTGTTTAATCCAACAACTTTCTCCTTTACAATAATCATATATGACGAACTGCAAACAAAATTGTATTATTAAAAAAAAAAAAAAATTAAAATCTTGTCCATGATTATATATTCATTTCTCACCCCTCTAAATGGGGGTGTAAATCTTATATTTCCAAGGCCTCTCTCAATATTTTTTAAATAAAGTTCTTAGAAGTCAAGCTTATTATCTACAATCACAAATTAATATTGAATTTGTCAATTTGATCAAGACAATTTGTAGATGTGGACAATCAATTCAAAATTTTCATTTTCATTTTCTTTTCTTTAATGACCTTCAAAATAAAAGGACCCAGATGGGGAAAAAACCAAATACACAAACCATAATTTTCTGGTTTAAACTGCGTTTGCAATCTTAATTGTTTAAACCCTTTTTTCTCTAAGTGGATAATATAATTGATGAGCCAGAAGTTGCAGATGGAGTTAAAGAAAACCCATGGAAACTCGTTCATTTTGAAGTTTTACACGCTCAATTGGCTTATTTATCTGTAGAGTTAAGCCATTTAACCAAATATTTTGCCCTCCTATTTGAAAGATGCAGTGTTGACAGCAGATGATTGGGTGTAAAAACTAACTGTTTGCAAAATTAGTGAGACCTAACGTTGACAGCAAATGATTGAATGTAAAATATTCTGACAATTTAGCATGATTGATCTTATTTTATGTTATTATGTTTTAAAACAGTGAGACCTAGTGCTGTATATCATCACTACAACAATTGAAAGCTATAAATATGTTGTTGGCTTACTGATTAAATGGCCATTTATTGTTTTATTTGTAATAAATGGATTAATACATAAATTATTTGCAAGTTACAATATATTTTTACTGATTTTATTTGAGTAATAACCCTAATATGATATAAACTATCTCGTCTAGTCAATTCTAACCTAATGAAGTATATAAAAAAATCGGTAATTAAATCGAAATTATAAGAATAGCCACCTGAATAGAAGATTTTTGTTGACTACTAGGGACGTGACAATAACGATGCTCAAATCAAATTGAATAATTTTGTGTAAGCTTTGGTGGGTGGAAGACATGGTGCGGCACTCCATCAAAGACCAAGTGAAAATGAAGGATTTATTAATTGCTGATATTATGTTAGTCATGTTCTCGTGGTCCTCGACTTCTTGTTGCATTTATTCCTCTTTACTATGCTTTCACCTTTCCATGTAATTGTATATATATTTTTTATTTAAAAAGAATAATTAAATTACGATAGTTTGTTGAGTAGAAAAAGATATGGACATTACGTGAAAATTTGGTGGTTCAAACCCCACTAGCCATGCAAATATTTAAAGTCTATGGTTGTACCTTGATGTCTTGGACTTCTTTGATTAAATTATATATTTTTTATTAACTTGTAGTAATATATAATCGACAAAAACTAGTCAATAAAATATAACTGTAGGGAGCATTTACTAGGTAATTTAGTAAAATAATAAAACACACTTTTTTTAAATTAAATTATTAATTATTAGTGACAGTTACATTTCATGGACTATATATACATTTTCTTTTTTCTTGGAAAAAGATATAGAAATAATTTCTTCTTCTGTACTCCATGCAGAATTGATTTTCGAATTATTTTTTTAATATATTGTTCGGAGTAATTGATGAGAGTTTTGAAAATCACTTGTAATTGTTGAACAAGTTATTCGACCATTGTATACTATGTGTGATTGTCCAAAGATGTCACATTAGATAATGATTGGACAATTTTACTTTAAGACATTGTGCTATCATGGATCTCGATTGTTTGATAAATACTCTAACTTTCCTTTTATTATTTTGAAAAGGTTTCTGCGACTACTTTTATAACATTTTACACATCAATTTTAAATTGTAATTCGTCATTTATTATCCGATTTGTCTAATTCTGCTTATCATACATGCAATTATAAGTTTTTTTTTGGTAAGATATATATTACATTGCATTTAAACTTTTTATATATTATATTGCTAGTCTAGACATTTTATTATGTGTTACTAAAATTAGTTTGTACTGCTGGGAAATTATTTAATTTATCATGTGGGCCGACATGTGTAATTAATTATGTATAAATCATATCTTAAAGTTAAGCCCAAAATTAAAGTGATCCAATAAAGAGTTAAGTAATTAGGCTTTGAGTATCTAAATAAAGTATGTGACGGATTATATGTGTAGAGAACGGATCCATTAGAGTTTGTATTTGATGATGTGCCGAATATATATGAAAACTATATATAGGATTAGGTCCCAATTCATGTGCGATTTTCTCATTATTTGTGAGAGAAAGCATATTGAAGAGGAAGATTCATAAACCCACAATCAAGAAGAAGGTTTGGAGCAATTAAATTGAAAATTTAAATATCAAGATCCATTACTCAATATACAAATCAATGGATCAAGGTATATTCCGCGTTAATTAAGTTTCTTGGTGATTTGACATGAAAATTTTGGCAAGTTTATAAAGTTTAAGGTTCATGAAAAATTTCAATATGTACAACACATAAAAATTTAATTTTTAATTTTAAATTAATGTTATTCAATAATGGATGTGTTTGTAATATGATTTTGAGAAGTTTGCTCTTTGGAAAGTGCAGGTTAGCTCAAATAGAGCGACTGTTAATTAAGATTTTGAGTGCAACGTTATGTCGAATCTCACCAAATGTATGGTGTAAGGTTGATTAGGTTCTTATTTGTTTCTTTCGCATTATATGAGAGAGGTATAGATGGAGAGACGTATCGATGGAGATATCAATAAGTGATGACGTGACACATGATGAAATTAGGCTATGAGTATCTAAATAAAGTATGTGACGGATTATATGTGTAGAGAACGGATCCATTAGAGTTTGTATTTGATGATATGCCGAATATATATGAAAACTATATATAGGATTAGGTCCTAATTCATGTGCGATTTTCTCATTATTTGTGAAAGAAAGAATATTAAAGAGGAAGATTCATAAACCCACAATCAAGAAGAAGGTTTTGAGCAACTAAATTGAAAATTTAAATATCAAGATCTATTACTCAATATACAAATCAATGGATCAAGGTATATTCCGCGTTAATTAAGTTTCTTGGTGATTTGACATGAAAATTTTGGCAAGTTTATAAAATTTAAGGTTCATGAAAAATTTCAATATGTACAACACATAAAAATTTAATTTTTAATTTTAAATTAATGTTATTCAATAGTGGATGTGTTTGTAATATGATTTTGAGAAGTTTGCTCTTTGGAAAGTGCAGGTTAGCTCAAATAGAGCGATTGTTAATTAAGATTTTGAGCGCAACGTTATGTCGAATCTCACCAAATGTATGGTGTAAGGTTGATTAGGTTCTTATTTGTTTCTTTCGCATTATATGAGAGAGGTATAGATGGAGTGACGTATCGATGGAGATATCAATAAGTGATGAGGTGACACATGATGAAATTAGTATTTTCGAAGGCTGAAAATTTTTAATAAGTTAAAATCAACATTAGAAAATCAAGTAATAATATTCATGTCGTAGTTTTGTCGAAATTATATTTGTCAAAAAGTTAAAATTGACATTAGAAAATCAAGGAATAATATTCACACCGTAGTTTCTATTAATCGTACTACTTTTTAATTGCAACAAATCTCCAACATTCACCCATTTCGTGCTGATGGCTTCAATTTTTATGTTACATTTTTATCCTCGGCATTTTGTTAAGTAACACGTGTTGTTCATGTCTGTCCAAAAAATAAAATGTCAAAAGACTTATTTGTCCCTCATATTTCAAATAAGAAAAAAGTAATATAAAAGTTTGACAAAATATTTGCTATTTATTTCAAAGCATGTTGCTAGAAAATTTGGACGGACATCGATATTAGAGACAAAATATTCTAATCAAAATTGAAGATAATAATGGGATGCGAAAAGTTGGATACATAAATGCCAAAAAGGGAGACTTTCCTTATAATTAAAATATTGTGTGATTAATAAAAATTGTGATGTGAATGTAAGTACCTATGAAGTTTTTTGTTTAGGGTTTGGAAAGGAAATCAAGCGGTTTATCGGAAAATTTCCGAGACTAAAACTAAGGTTGAAAATAAAAATTTCAACCCTAATTATTATTCACGTGAGAGCATTCAAATAATCTAATAGAAATTTACCTATTGAGCAGGAATCGTGTACAAATGTGATTAAAGGTAGGGATGGCAATCCAGATAGGACTAAAATCTTCCTATTTACGATTTTTAATTTATTTCTTTAGTCCTTGTTTGATGCACATTAAAATGGAAAGAATATAATTTTTTGAGTAATGTAATGGAGAATATATGGCTGAAAAAGAAGGAAAAATTATTGATGTGATATAAAATATTATTTTATTGAAAAATGTGTGATTGAAAATAAGTAGAAAAATAAGAATGAAAATTATAATATGTAGTTTTATTTTTATTTTTAAAAAACGATTTAAATTTAAATTCATAAAACAAAATAAAATATAAATTCTAGAAAGGTTCAGGGTGGGAACCATATCTATGCCTACCCCATCCTCATTTGAATGGTGAGGGTTAACTTGTCATCCCAAATATGAGGACTTGAATTAAAATTAGAGAAAACACGAGGGACGCAATTGAGCTTTGCAAAATAAACCTTGACTCTGAAACGTGTTAACATTGATGTTTGATTTTAACTTAAAGTTATATATATAACTTTATATTTTCTTCTCCATCCTAAAAGTCACCTAATATCAAAACTTTACAATCGTATTTTCTGACCATCGACATGTAACACAAATTTGACTAAGGGTAGAAGCAATAATCTATATAAATTTTGCTTTCAACATTAAGGAAAGACTTCGGAGACAAGAAATTAGATTTTAAAGTACAATATACAATAGATAAGATTTTCATTTATTTTTAATTTTGTTATGTTTTGTACTTAGTTAGGAGTGAACACGATTTCATTTGGTGGGTTTTAAGAGAACCAAACCATAAACCAATGATTTTTTGATAATGGAATCAAATATTTTTTTTTTAAAGATATGGAACCAGATCGAAACAGAACAATTCGGTTTTGATTTAGTTTGGTTCTAATTCTATCTCTTAAATTTTCATACTTGTATCATATCCATAAATTAGTAATATATATTGTAAAAAATAAATATCAAATATTCATCAAGTTCAAATTATCAATTATTTAAATCACAAAAGTCCAAATTAATAAGCAAATATAGTCATTATTAAGACTTGAAATTCTATATTGAAATGTCAACCTTATTAAGATGTCTCAAATCCTTTATAATCTATATTTTCATTTTTTATTCAATATAAAATTTTATCCCTTAACATGTCATTGCAAAATGGTGACTCATTTGAGTAGATTAATATTAAAATTCGTGTACAAATTTTTTAGTTTTAATCGGATCAAGTTGCTCGTTTGAGCTTAATGTGCTCTACCATGTTAAGACTTTTGGTTCTATATTAAAAGATCAATCTTATTAAAATGAATAGCCTAAAACTTTATAAGTTGGTCTATATTTTTATTTTTATTCGATGTAGGATTTTATCAACAGTCATAATATGAATACACGAATCAATTTTTATTCTCATACAAAAGATTGTCTAATAAGTAATAACAATGATTCATTAAATTAATTGTAGCAGTTTTGACGGCATACACCCACAATAAATGATAAATTATGCAAAAATTTTACAATCGACTTTTATAAACAACTAATAACAATTTAATACTTCATAAATGTTTATTGTATTTTTCTCTATTTGTGAAGAGCACAAATAATTCATCAAACAATTAATGTGAAAACATAGTTTAAAAACTTTTTAAGTGACTAACCAATTTCATTTTGTAGTCTTGAAAGAGTTTCCTCAACTAACGTGATAAAATGCGATGCCGACATACTAGGACTTTGTGTAAATTGAAAATGAGTGAAAGAGAAATGTTTCAAGTGAACACAAAATTAGAGTGCACATAATTAATGGATTGTCTCCAATTAATACAAAATTAGGGTATCTATTAATTATTATATATAAAAAGTAAAATTAAAACTAAGTTTGATTTCGGTTTCGATTCTTGATTCGAGAACTAGAATCGAACCTAAACAAAATGGTTTTTTATTCTAAAAACTAAAATCATTATTATTATTTTTTATACAATCGAACCGAACCGAACCGACAACCCAACACAAATTGACCCGAGTTTGATCAGTTTGAGTTGAGTTCAATTTAAATCAATAATTGGGTTGGGTTGTTTTCATTTTAGATCAAACCGATCATATTGAGTTAGGTTTGGATTGGATAAAACAGACCCAACCCAAACCCACGCCTCGCCCTAAATGTGTTAAATGTAATATTTTTTTAGTTGTGACATTTAGTGAAATATTTTTTTATTTTATTAATAAAGGCAATATTTTAATTAATTAAATATAATTTTTATTTAGTAATTTTAGTAGTAATAGAATTTGTAATTCAATATATTTTAAAATAAATTAATGGAAAACTGTTCATTTGGTATAAAATTTGGTACAACTGGTTTGGAAACATGTTGTGAAAGTGTACAATTTTAGTGAAATGAGTTGGAAGTGGCGTTTGAACAAAAACCAACCCTGTTTTATTATTGGGCCTTAGAACCTTAAATCAGTAGCAAATTGGGCCATTAATGAGCCTACTCAACTGAGCACAATGGAGATGGGAGTTTTGTGTTTTGGACTTCTTGTTAATATTCTTTACTTTTCTTTATTTTTGTTTTCATTTTTATTTTGAAAGTAACTCGTTAATAATTACTATTGAAAATTTAACTAAACAACATGTACTCAGTAAATAAAAAAGCTCATTTCTTGTCTCATATCAAGCCTTTTATTTTCTATCTATATCATTTCCATGCAAAGATAAGGAGTATATTAGGACTCAACTTCTCAACTTTTGATCTAACTTGGCTATGGGCCCTCAATATTTAAAAGTCAGGTTTTTGATTGTCAACTTATTTAATTAGTAGTGAAGAGAACGTGCGTTGCACGTTAATTGATTATTGTCGACAAGATTGAAATGATTTTATTTTGAACTGATGTTGGTAGATGGTTTTCTTCATTTAATGAAGCATGAATGAGTTATTTTTTCCTGAAGCATTCAACAACAATGAAGTTCTATTAAATACAACCTAGCACTTTTAGCACTAATTTTAAGCTGTAATACATCGCTAATTTTAGTGTACGAAAAATCGACCAACAGATTTATATTTTCAAAAATCACAAGGAATTCCAGCTATACAGATAGCAAATGATGTCAAAACAGTGAGAACACTATTTTTTATAAAAAGAACTAACCTACTACAATACTAACAATTAAAACTTGCTCCAAGTAAAATGTTTGTTCTTTCCTCAAATCCTTTTGGCAGCCAGTTTTCTTTTTCATCTTCTTCTTGGTTCTTGCCTTTTGTAACAACCCAAATGAATTTATGGCCAGAGATTTCAAGACCCTTTGCAATTTCATGTAATTGTTTTTCAGTAAAGGTTGCCATACTTTCAAACAGACAAACTACAAAATTTGGTTCGTTGAAGTTGAGCCATTCCCAGCACTCATGTTCATCAATTGCGGATTCTTTTCCTCTCAGTGCTTTATATTCTTCTCCTTCCCTATTGCACAGCAAAAGTGGGCCTAAATGCCATGCTTTTCTTCTGAAAACTTTGTATCCAAGGAAAGCAGTAAATCTACAGGGTTTTGTTGGATCATCTTTGGGGAAGACCTTCACTGCATGAGTAGAAATGGAGATTCAGCATTAGAAACTTACAATCTGAGAAAATAACTAAACATATTTTAAAAATGACATTGCAATGTTAATGAAGGGTGTAGATCAATTAGAGTATCAAGAAAATCAAGTTGGGAAATTGATAAATTTAGAAAGAAAACTCGTTACATTTGAGCATCAATTATATTTCAGAAATTTCCATACAAGAGTGCCTAATAGCCAATGGGTTAATCATCTTGATGGCAATGATATGAATGGTCTTCAAGAAAAAAAAGTGAATAAAATTAATGAATCCATCAATGATCAACAACCAGAAAGCAAATAGTGTTTAAATGTTAGAGGAAAATTAAATCATTAACAGATGAAGTATACTAATAGAAATTAAATATTGCAAACATCTTTCCTCTTTGACAAGAAGCTCTTTTTCTTGGTAGAAATCCTAAAGAGCCATGTCTTGGGTGCTCAAACTTGCTGTGGGACATTGTATCTTTCTTTTAAAAACTTTGCAAAACTCATGGATATAAAATTCTCCGCAACAGCATTTGAAGATGGAAGTTTTCATATTCATTATTTAGTTTCCAGGTAGCCAATCTTTACTGCTATTGGGAAAATCTTTACCGCTATTGGAAAAAATACATTTAACATTAGAAATTTCATGTAGCAATTCAAAAAAATAACATTAACCGTAGTTCTCAAAATATAGTCGAGGATTTGTACAAATGAAGAATACAAGTCAGTCTTTACTGTCATTGGGAAAAATACATTAACATAAGAAATAACATGTAACAATTCGAAACAAACAACATTAACCATAGTTCTCAAAAATAAAGTCGAGCATTTGTACAAATTAATATTACATCAAAACAATCTAAATTTATACAAGATTGGTGTGAATAGGCACGAAGCTGTTTAGAGCGACTAAAGGTTGAATATAATGCATCAAGAAAACACGGGAACACCAATGAATTTTATCATAATAAACTGTCACCATTAATTTACAAGTGTAGCACCTCAATAGTTAAGGTTTAAAAATTAACAAGCATGCAGCATTGTGTAGCCTATTATAAAAGTAAATGTTGTGCATATGGACAAAGGTGGTAAATTGAAAATGAAGTTACCATTTCAGCTAAGAAAATAAAAGATACATTGGCTAAAGTAACAGGTATGCAATAAAAAATTGAACACGCTCAATGGATAATAAATAGCATTTTGGTAAATATATGAATAAAAAGGGATAAAATTACATAAATAGTGGAAAACAATGGGTTAAATATAATTCTTAATATTACTTTTCTGATTTTTATGAAAACATCTCCCCTTACTGGAAGAATTTGGATTTGGTAATTAAGACAATATTGCGGAATAAAAAATAGGTAGTGTGAGTACATTAGTAGATGTTACTTAAAAACCTCCGCCTCATGATCATATACATGAAAATTAGCTCTTATTTGCCAAACAAAAGTTTACTAACACTGAAAAAAAAATCTCCGTGTGCGCACACGAAAACACCATGTCTCTGTGTGTGTATTATTATTACACACCAACTCTATCCCGAACAAATTTTCATTTTTACATAACCAAAAGCAAAATTTAGAGCTACAAAAAAAAAATAATGCTATGTTAAACTCACAATTAGAAGTTACTGAACCTTGAGAGCAGAAATTTAGTCGCCCCTTCAACACTTTTCTTGAACTCTGCTTGCTTCTCTGCATCAAGCTTGGGTGTCAATAGCTTGATATACTTCTTGATGTATGCGACAAATTGCTTCTAGTCAAATGTGGGTTGCTCGTGTATTTAATAACCAGGTTAAAAGACAAACATAGAACTCAATCATAATACACATTATGCATAAACTAAACTTGGAGTTTGAATGTGTCAACAATGTCATCAACACCATCATTCTCATCAGCACCTTCAGAAGAAGGGTTTGCACCAATGTCTACACCAACCGCTCCCTGGACAACCCAATGTAATCTACCACGAAAATTACAACGTAAAAATCTCGCAAAGCATCCAATATTTTCTAGGATAATCCAAACACACAAACAATTAAAAAATAAAGCAATTTGATAAATGTTTACTGATAAGAAGGAAAAATAACAGACAATATAAATCAGACCCTCTAGTTTCAATCAATAGAATATGTTCAATTGTTATGCCTTTTGGATCTATACCATCAGACCCTCTAGTTTCAAACAAAGCTCGCAATGTTCTATCACAATTTGAAGAGTAAACTAAATTGGGTAATTATTGTGAACAACATACTATACTACATATCTCAGCGATCTTCCAAATTATTTCGTAAATACTAAATACTATAAAAAGGTCTGGTAATCAATTAAATAACTGTCACTTATCTCTCGTTTCCTTTCTCTTTCATTGTTCCTACTCTATAATAAGTGAATGAGACAAAGAAACACAAAATTGAGAATACAATTAACAATAAAATAAGAAATGCCCAATCTATGGAAACTTACAACATCACCCCGACCAATCCTGAGCTGGGTCAAGGCAGAAGCTAGCTTAACACACCTTACGAAAGTCTTGCCACCAACTATTCTTCAATACACAACCGATATTTTATCTCTGTAAACATTCGCAGTTAGTTCCAAGAAACTAATGGGAGAGAAGAGGGTATTATTGGCAGAGGACTTGACGACACCTTTCATGGATTCCCATTATTCTACAACATTTTTTGTCAATCGACATAATTGTTTACAATTTTGAGCTGTGTTTCGGTCACAGAAGAACCACATACTCAATGAGCTCCAGCTCGAGTTCCTTAGTGCATGGTGTATGTTGAAAGAGAAATAAAAATATGTAGTATATAGTAGTTTACATAAGAGTAAGAACTCTCTGAAAACATTTGAACAAATGGTAAAGACGAAGCATAGATTGAGGGGAGAGTTGTTGAAATTGCGTGGGGTTGCGTGGGAAAAATGGAGAAGTAGTGGCTGGTTGCGTGAGAGAATGGTGAAAGGATCAAACTTCAATAACCTTTCAGTTATTAGAAGAATTGTGCCTTCCTTCATTCAAGATCATGCACTATCCTTACATATAGTATCTCACTTTTGTAATATGATTAAATAAGATGGTCCTTTGACATGATAATCTATTCATAAGTGAATAGCCCTTCACTTGTTACTAAAAAGAAAACACTCCATATTTTTCATACATCTTTGTTTTCACTTTTTGGAAAAGCAATCTTGTTTTGGCAAATTATAATGCCCCATATCTCATGTCTGCATCCGGTGCTTGTTTAATTTGTAAGTACATAGCTAACATAAAGCCATCAGTGCACGAAACTGTAAAATAATAAAGGGGAGCTCAAACAATGAGGTTTCATACATTTGCTTTCCTAAAGTTTGTGACACCATTTTCAGCAGCCACTTTATACATTAATCGTCCCCAAGGCAGACAGTGATGATGTTAGAAAAGAAATTTTATACACAGACTAATCTTTTAAGAGAACCCTAAAATTGAAAATGATAGTTATCCACTAGCGGAACTGCACAAAATTGGAAGAATTATATAGATCATGTAAAGAAATGCCAAGTAAAAACCTCATAGTGGTGAATAATGCTTGCTTCTGTTTGAGAAAATGCTTCCCTAAGGACGTTAGAAGCGTTACACTGAGATAAAACCTTTTCTCTCCTAAATGAATCCGACAGGATGCTAGTGATCACTTCCGGCATTATTCTAGGATAAAAGGAAAAATGAGAAACGAGAGTAAAAAACATAAGAATAGTAGGGATGATGGTTTAAGCACAAAAAAAGTAATACATTCAACATCAACCAAATGATCTAAAGAATTAAAATGAAGCATGGACAAAAGCTACGGACCAAAATATGGTTCTAACTTTTAAATATAGCATTAAAGTTTAACTGCTACAAATTCATAGGTAATTGAAATCCACAATTTTCATCATGCGAAGTTGTATATAAAATGTTAGTTGAAAAAAAATGGTAATGGTAGCATTGTATAAAAAAAATGCTACCAATACCATTTTGGTAGCATTGAAAAAAAAAAGGTATTTGTAGCATTGAAAAAAAAATGGTATTGGTAGCATTGTGCGCACACGGTGCCTCCGTGTGGCACGGTTTTTTGTTTTTTTATACAATGCTACCAATACCATTTTTTTCAACTAACATTTTATATACAAATCTCAAATTCACCCAATTCACCCAACAAAATCATCAAATTCCCATACTGAAGTTTCTAATCTAAAGCATGTCTTTTGCAATCTTTAAATTTCAGTAAATTTCATTGATTTTGTTAATGTGTCGTTGCACCATTGAGCATGTAATTCTTGATTTTGTGATTAATTTCTTCTCAGCAACATTAGGTTTCAAAAAGAGATGACATTAGGTTTGAAGAAGAAGAAGAAGAAGAAGAAGAAAAAATAGACAGGAAAAAATGAACGAAGCCAGAACTTACCGTTGCGCGAGAGGTTGAAGGAATGGAACTCTAGCATTGCAATCATGGCCAGTGGATAAGATGGAAGATATTAAGATTCTTGAATTGTAGTGATCAAATCTCGATGATAGCTGGAGGAATTAAACGTTGTTGGGAGTGAAATTTGGGAAAGTAAAAAGAGGTATAGAAGTAGGTATGGTGCAGTTGCATGGAAAACGAAGAAATATGGCTATTGCGTGAAAGAATGGTGGAAGAAGCACACAAAAAAATTGTGAATTACGACGGTGGAAAATCACGACACCTGTCTTGCCAATGTTTTGGCTATTTTAATATGTAGTGATATAAATTTGGGTCCCAACGTGACGAAAATCTTTAATTTAAATGTTAAAATTGCACATGAAATTAGGACTCGACTTCCCAACCTTTGATCCAATGTGGCTATGGGGCCTCAATATTTAAAAGTGATGTTTTGAATTTTCAACCCGTTTAATTATATAAATTTGGATCCCAATGTGAGGAAAATCATTAATTTAAATATTAAAATTACTTGCGACTTTCATAAGATTCACATTAGATGGCAAAACCATCAAATCACTTAACAAGTATCACACATTCAAATTAAAATCGTTTGCAATTTAACATCTAGATTGATAATTTTTATTACGATAGGTCCTAAATTCACAAATGTAAAAAAGTTGGGAACACAACTTCACTTTTGAAAATTGAAAACCCATAACCTCATCAATACGAAGGTTGAAGAACTCAACTATAATTTAATCAAGAATAAGGGATGGAGTAAAGCCAATCAATATTAATTTCTTTATGCTAATCAAGGAGAGTGATATGAAAGGAATGCATATACTTTATAAATTTGACCAATTACATTTTTCATCACACAAATTTTAGTAAAATTTTATCCGTATCACTCAACCTCAATTTTGTTACACAATAGATTACTCAGTTGAGTCAAGCCATTTTGCCAGATAATTTGGCGCTCCTTTCTGATATATGCAATATTGACAGCAGATGATTGATTGCAAAAATTAACTATTTTTTAAACAGTTCAATAACAGAATGTCAGTAGGAAAAATATTTTGTCCATATAGCATGATTCTACTCAGTTTTCTAAATCTAATGCCAATATCGTACGTGGCCATTTAGGCGGACGAGTTATGCCAACAAGGTTTTCATTTGGCAAAGAGAAATTTTACCATTCGACCATATCCACAATTTTAGCTCTTAATACGCTATATATCCAAGTATAAATTTTGATATTATATATAATTCCTCCTACATACTTTCACTAATCATTTTTGGTGTTCTGTGTATATCTAGGGGGGAATTTGATGACTTGGAGCTCGAAATAGTTACAATATCTCTAGATCCAGCACTGAGGAAGAATATGAAGGTTTAGCTAGTGCTATTGCAGAGGAATTTGGTTGCAAAACCTATTAAACGAACTAGGAATATTGCAAAGCAAAACACTAGTAATATGGTGTCACAATATAAGTTCAGTATTCTTAGCTGCAAATCCCGTTCTCCACTCGAGTAAAACATGTTAAACTTGATCTCTACTTTGTTAGAGAAAATATTGAGGGCAAGCAAATTTCTGTCCAACATATCCCAGCTGAATATCTGTGTATGTATGTTATTTTGAAAGGATGAGTAACAAACTCAAAGTTGCTCCTCTAGAGAAATTTGGTATGATGGGTACTAATGACGTGAAAAGCCACTTAGAAGAAAAAGGTGCTGAGATGTTCTTTATATAATACTGAAATGCCCAGAAATAACAGAAACAACAATTAAACTAAAAAATGAACAGATCATAGATTTGTAGGAAATAAAAGTTGAACACATGATTTTTCTGATTGAAGCCCCACTGATCACTTCCAATACTTAATTCCATGTTGAGCATCCATAAAAGTGGATAATGCTGTATTACACTATAAATCCTCTATTAGGAATGATATCACTTGTTGTGACACTAATCAACTGATTGAAATGTTGAAATTATATGACACAATATGAAATATTTGATCTAAAACAAAAAAATAAAGAAGACAAGAATATGCAAATGAATTAAAAGTNATTTTTATTACGATAGGTCCTAAATTCACAAATGTAAAAAAGTTGGGAACACAACTTCACTTTTGAAAATTGAAAACCCATAACCTCATCAATACGAAGGTTGAAGAACTCAACTATAATTTAATCAAGAATAAGGGATGGAGTAAAGCCAATCAATATTAATTTCTTTATGCTAATCAAGGAGAGTGATATGAAAGGAATGCATATACTTTATAAATTTGACCAATTACATTTTTCATCACACAAATTTTAGTAAAATTTTATCCGTATCACTCAACCTCAATTTTGTTACACAATAGATTACTCAGTTGAGTCAAGCCATTTTGCCAGATAATTTGGCGCTCCTTTCTGATATATGCAATATTGACAGCAGATGATTGATTGCAAAAATTAACTATTTTTTAAACAGTTCAATAACAGAATGTCAGTAGGAAAAATATTTTGTCCATATAGCATGATTCTACTCAGTTTTCTAAATCTAATGCCAATATCGTACGTGGCCATTTAGGCGGACGAGTTATGCCAACAAGGTTTTCATTTGGCAAAGAGAAATTTTACCATTCGACCATATCCACAATTTTAGCTCTTAATACGCTATATATCCAAGTATAAATTTTGATATTATATATAATTCCTCCTACATACTTTCACTAATCATTTTTGGTGTTCTGTGTATATCTAGGGGGGAATTTGATGACTTGGAGCTCGAAATAGTTACAATATCTCTAGATCCAGCACTGAGGAAGAATATGAAGGTTTAGCTAGTGCTATTGCAGAGGAATTTGGTTGCAAAACCTATTAAACGAACTAGGAATATTGCAAAGCAAAACACTAGTAATATGGTGTCACAATATAAGTTCAGTATTCTTAGCTGCAAATCCCGTTCTCCACTCGAGTAAAACATGTTAAACTTGATCTCTACTTTGTTAGAGAAAATATTGAGGGCAAGCAAATTTCTGTCCAACATATCCCAGCTGAATATCTGTGTATGTATGTTATTTTGAAAGGATGAGTAACAAACTCAAAGTTGCTCCTCTAGAGAAATTTGGTATGATGGGTACTAATGACGTGAAAAGCCACTTAGAAGAAAAAGGTGCTGAGATGTTCTTTATATAATACTGAAATGCCCAGAAATAACAGAAACAACAATTAAACTAAAAAATGAACAGATCATAGATTTGTAGGAAATAAAAGTTGAACACATGATTTTTCTGATTGAAGCCCCACTGATCACTTCCAATACTTAATTCCATGTTGAGCATCCATAAAAGTGGATAATGCTGTATTACACTATAAATCCTCTATTAGGAATGATATCACTTGTTGTGACACTAATCAACTGATTGAAATGTTGAAATTATATGACACAATATGAAATATTTGATCTAAAACAAAAAAATAAAGAAGACAAGAATATGCAAATGAATTAAAAGTTTTATTGACCAAAAATAATGGAGAAAAAAAATTACAATGATTCTAAAAGCTAGTAATCATATATCTCACACTTTATAAATTGTAAAGAAGACCCTAGTATTTATACTCAACTATGTAGGGGACGTCCAAAACCATAATAAGTGAGTTATAGTTGAAATAGAATGTCAAAAATGAGTTAAAATGGGAAAACGGGCTTAAGTTGGTAACCCTGTCACTCGAGTAATGGGGTAGCGACGGGCGGGCGACAAGTCTCGGGTTGTATTTTGCCGGCCTAGCTCGAGCGTCCAGCTAGCGGTAGGTTAGCGAAAAAGCGACGACTTTCTTCTCGATCCATAATTTAACCTCTTCAAGTTCAATATAAATTCCAACTCTCAATAGGCTTCCTAAGTAGAACTTCAACTTGACATATGACTCCAATAGCATTCCAAACTTGAATTCTTCATGACGTGTACTTTAATTAGAATTCTTCAAATATTTTAATAAAAGAATTCTGGTTACATCCAAATTCTAACAATCTCCATTACACGAATTCCATTAAGGAATGAACTAGCTTCTTCAATAATAACCCAAAAATTAATTTCTCCAATAAAAAGAAAAAACAAAACTTCACCTCTTTCAATAAATCCAAGCACTACTCTGCAGAATTACCTCATATTCTCAAAAAATCATAATGATTTTAAATTAAAAAAAAAAAAGGGTTGAATCACACCCCAAAACAGAATTAATACCAAATATTTTTATAGAAGGCCACTTGCTAAATTATACACATTCTACTCAACTTAAAGCATGCTTAACAAAATCAAAATCTACATACATTTTTCCACTTGATCCGTTCCTAGCAACTACATACAATGATACCGCAGGTGATGGTGGTAAAGCGGTATTATCCAAATCGAAACTCCACTTAACTGCATTCTTCAAATCTGACCATTTATGATATTCTAAAGGTATTGTACCAAACTGAATGTCTACCACGGTATTGAACTTGTGCTGATTGACTCTTCCAAATTCTACACGTCCATGTAAGATGTATAACTGAGACATTTTCCGTCCATCCAATACAACCTGGCCACATTTACAAACTTTCAAAGCTCCACCTTCACCAAAGAACTCATAACATTTTGAATCAAGGATAGACAAAGAGATGAGATTTTTCTTTAAATGAGGATCATGTCAAACATGGTCAAGTGTTCTAATTGTTTCATCCAAAAGTTTCAATCTGACTGTACCAATTCCAGCAACCCGATAAGATGCGTTGTTTCCTATAACCACGACACCTTTGGAAACTGTTTAATATAAGTAAACAAGTCCTTATTAGAACACATATGAAATACACATGCTGAATCAAGAATTCAATCCTCCTATGGTTTAAATTCGACGTCAGAAATAGCCAAGAGATCTCCATCAATGTTCTCCACGAGGTTTGCTTCGCCTGAAGTATCTGAATTTCTACTTGTAGCCATCATTTCTTTATTATGTAATTTCTAGCAATCCTTCTTCAAGTGTCATTTCTTCTTGCAGTAGTTACAAATTTGATTACTAAAATTCGACTTCGATCGCCCCTTCCAAAATCATCATGAGCAATAAGGCCAGCTCCATCTCTAGCATCAGAAACCAAATGCTTCATCTTCTCTTTTGAATACAAAGCATCATATACTACCTCTATGGTGAGAGTATCACGACTATACACAATCGTATCTCTAAATGAACAAAACGAAGTGGGCAACGAACACAATAGGATCAAGGTAAAATGTTCTTCATCATACTCTACTTTCAAAATTTTCAAATTAGCGACGATCTCTTTAATTATAGACAGGTGATCTTCCAATGATCCTCCTTCTACCATGCGATGAGAGTATAACCGTTGCTTTAAATGCAATTTGCTTGTAAGACTCTTGGTCATGCACAATTGCTCTAACTTCAACCATAAAGCAACTACTGACCTCTTCTTCAAAATGTCCTGAAGAATGGAATTTGATAGATGAAGATGAATGTGAGAAATTGCCCTTTTATCATTCCGTAATTTCTCATCCGCGGTCAAAGTTGCTTGCATCTTGTCAATTTTTAGCAACGCATCATCCAAATCCAGCTGTGCGAGTACTACTCGTATCTTAACCCGTCATAATGAAAATCCAGTGCTCTGATCCAAAAGTAAAATATCATACTTCATGGAAACCATCACGAACAAAAACTTCGAACAAATCAAACATTACGCTCTGGGGAACTGCTGAACCTTGGGCTCTGATACCACTTGTTAGGATTGATACCACTTGTTGTGACACCAATTAACGAATTGAGATGTTGAAGTTATATGGTACAATATGAAATATTTTATCAAGAACAAAAGAACAAAGAAAATAAGAATATGGCAGAGGAATAAAGAGTTTTATTGACAAAGAATAATGGAGAAAGAAAATTACAACTATCCTAAAAGCTAGTAATCATATATCTCACACACTTTATAAATTGTAAAGAAGAGCCTAGTATTTATAAGCAACTATGTAGGGGACGTCCAAAATCGTAATGAGTGAGTTGTAGTTGAAGTAGAATGTCAAAAATGAGTTAAAACGCGAAAACGGGTATGGGCCGATAACACTGTCGCTTGAGCGATGGAGTAACGACAGGCGGGCGACAAGTCTCAGGTTATATTTCTGTCGGCCTTGCTCGAGTGTCTAACTAGCGGTAGGCTAGCGAAAAAGCGACAACTTTTTTTCCCGATCCATAATTTAACATCTTCAAATCCAATATAAATTTCAACTCTCAATGGGTTTCCTAAGTAGAACTTCAACTTGACATAAGATTCCAATAGCATTCCAAACTTGAATTCTTCATGACATGCAATCAATTATAATTCTTCAAACACTTCAACAAAAGAATTCGGGTCACACCTAAATTCCAATAGCCTCAAAACGACAATCAAGGATGCAACGATTTACAAGTTACAAAGACAAAATCACGAGACATTTGATGAATATCTGAAAAAAATCATTCGATTAATGTTCACCATGAACACCACATACCCTAATCTATACACCTTCTTATTCCAACAAACTAAAAAACATTATGTTCTTGTTCATATTACAACAAGTAATAAACCAAAACAGAAAGAAAAGGATGAAGATTGGAATCTCGAATGAGGGTTTTGAGAGAGAAGACGAAGAACAACACAAAGAAAGAAGCATTTTTTTCTCGAAAGTAACACCCACAATTAATCCATAGCAAGACAAATAAAGAGTTTTTAGGTCTCAGAGATAAAAGAAGCAGATCCAATGGTTTTCATCACATTACATGTCTCAATCCAACTTCGGTTCCCTTATTAGATGGATTGAATTGAGTTGCTATTTTCCAAATTTTAAGAATTCATTTTGATAATTATATCTCTAATGAAATGATACTTAAGATCAATATGTTTAGTTCTATCATGAAATGTAGGATTCTTACTTAATGAATAGCTCTTTGATTATCAAAAAATAAGATATCATTCTTATCCACAAATCCAAACTCATTCAATAAGCCACTTAACTAATTTCCTTCTCTAGTAGCATTAATTGCAGCAATATATTCAGCTTATGAAATAAAGCTATAACCTTTTGTAGTTGAAATTTTCAGCCTATTGCAGTACTACACAATGTGAAAAAGTAAGCAGTTATAGATCTCCTATAGTCCATATCCCAGCGAAATCAGAATTTGTATATTCTTTCGAGGTTATCCATTCTTTATTATTTTTAAACACCAATCCCAAATTAGTAGTTCATTTCAAATATTTAAGCAACCATTTTAAAGCTTCCCAATGTTCTTCAACGAAATTTCCCAAATCTACTAAATACATTAATGATATGAGCTAAATCAGGTGTAGTACAAATAATCAAGGACATCACAAAACCAATATCATTTGCATAAGGTACATTTGACATTCTATCTTTTATATTTGGACAAAAATCTGAAGACAGATTAAAATGATTTGCAATAGATAAAGTAACAAATTTACAATCAAACATGCCAAAAGTTTTAAGTATTTTATCACATAACTTTGTTGATTCAAGTATAACAAGTTATTTTCTTTATCTCTAAGAATCTCCATTCCTAAAATTTTCTTCACAGATTCAAGAACTTTCATTTCAAATTCAGATTTTTAACTTGAGTTTATAGCTTGAGTTTCATCTTTGTTTTGACTAGCTAATAACATATTATCAACATATAACAGTAAATAAAGTGAAATAATACCACCATCACCTTTACAATAATTGCTTCTTTAAAAACGAAGATGTAATACAAAAGAGTCAAGTTTTTTATACAATTGCATTGGTGCTTGCTTTAAACCAAATAATGATTTCTTTAACAAGTAAACAAGATTATCTTGATTACCTTTTATAAAGCCTGAATGTTTTTTCATATAATTTTGCTCATTTAAATAACCATAGAAAAGAGCAACTTTCACATCCAGCTCATCAAGTTCCAAGCTAAATTGAGTAACAAGATCCAAAATGGTTCTTATACTAGTATATTCCATTGAAGGAGAAAATATTTCATTATAGTCAGTAACCTCCTTTAGCGTGAACCCTTTAGCTACCACTATAGCTTTATATCTTACTTTGTCTAAACTTCCTTCTCCTTCCTTTATTTTAAAGATTCATCTACATTCTAGAACCTTTTTTTTTTTGTAGTTTTATTAACTAATATCCAAG
>CAIGRB010139958.1:89886-103561 GCA_903798255.1 Fraxinus quadrangulata | reverse complement strand
CGAAATGTTTGGGCAAGTGTTGTTGACCTCGTTTTTTGTAAGGATGACATGAACAATAGATGTCGAACCCACTCGTGTCTACGCAAGCAAATTCTTAACTTGTTTTGACTGGAGACTTGGACGGAGAATGTTGCTATATATGAACATGGGAGATGCTTTATGATACGAGACAAAAATGTTTAGACATCGATGATATATTTAAAGATGATTGCATATTAATAATCAATCACAAACAACTCAACTAGAGCAAGTTAATCTAAACTCAAGCAAACAAGAATGTGAAATAAGCAAGAGTGAAGATCGAGAGTGGCTTCAAGTGTAAAGAGTTGCATTACCCCTCAACTGGCATGAGTTGTGAGCTTTTATAGTAGTAGAGATGAAGTGATAGCCATAGGATAAAGAGACACGTTGCTTTATCTTCTTATTCGATGCGTCCCATCGTAGGTGTCATGTCATACATACTAGGCCATGCATCATTTAATGCATTCTGAAAAGGTATCCACTCTAGAGCTTAGGTCCGAGTACATGTGTAGTAAGTAAGCTCACAAGACTTGACATTTTTTTGATACAACATGGATCAGATCAATCATTCGCATTAGATCTTATGTAGAAGATCTCTTGGGAGAAGTGAATATGAAATATACTCCTTTATGATTAGGAGGCTTCTGCTTCGGTAATGTGGGCTTCAGCCACTTACATAGTGTTTCGACTTTAGCGCTTCTACCACTCAGATAATGCTCCGACTCGAGGTCTCAACCACTTACATAGTACATCAGCTTTAGGGCCTCAGCCCCAGCCATTTACATAGTGCTTTGACTTCAGGGCCTTAGCAACTTACATTGTGATTTGGCTCAGGGCTTTAGCCACTTACATAGTGCATCAGCTTCACGGCTTCGACCACTTACATAGTGCTTTGGCTTTAGGGCCTCAGCCATTTACACAGTGCTTCGGCTGAAACGGTGAATCACCTCTCTATTGTTGTTTTGCAGCAAATGGCGCCTCACTTCGATCATGGAGCTTCTGCTTGCACATGGCGCTTCGGGTGAGGGGTCGGTTCATTATCTTTACCTATGACTTCAGTTCAGTTTTTGATGATGCTAAGTGTGAGCCTTGTTTGGGCTTCTTCTTGAGCCTCAATTTTGAAGCGTAACATATATTATTAAGATGTATTTTGAATATACTTTTTTGTGCCGTATTAGAAAATGTAAAGTATTTAAAAATAAAAAAAATATATTAATTTTTGGCTAAACTTAAAACAAGTAAAGTTATTTTTGTCTACAACATATTCATATGCTTGCTTTATATATATTAAAAACATTGGCAGAACTTGGGTGGGGCATGGTGGGTCACCTGCCCCACCAATTTTTTGATTTATTATTATTATTATTATGAAGATGGTTTTAGTTTTCTTTTTTTACTCAAATCTTTTTGTTCTTTTCTAGATATTTGCTTCATGGTGTTTACTTTCTCTTTATTCAGAAAGAAGCCACAAATTATGTAATAATGGATTCAAAAAGTATATCAGTCTCCAATGAACGAAGCATATATCATTTTAATATCTTAGTTAATCCATAATTTAATTTTTATTTTCTGTTTTCCTTTCTAACTTGCTCTTATGGAATCAATGTCGAAAAGATTGAAAAAATCAGTCAATCACAACCACTAATAAAGAATTCATAGAAAAGTTAGGAATTAGTAATTGTTTTTTAACAATTCCTCTAATTTTTAAGAAATTATCCATGCGATATATATAGTACCTTGAATTTAAAGATTATATGGAAAAATGGTATCATAATGAGTTTTTTCAGTTAATTATCTCTTCATTATTAATTTTTTTTATGGTGGAGTGTGTTGTTGGTACTGAATCATCTCATTTCAATGTTAAAATTATTATATTTTGCACTTATTTATTTAAATTATATTTTCAACACACTCCACTAGTTCAAGTCTAATTTAATTTTCGTCATGATTTGATTCGTACATAATTTTTATTATGGGGGACATTAAAATTTGATCTCAAGATCTTAGTTTACTTTAATATTGTATTGAACTATTTTATCTAAATATTTAATTACTGAAAATAAATAAATTTATTTATTTCTATTCTATGTTTAACTAGGGTTATTTTAGCAACAAATTAAGAAATTTTGATGGAACAATATATAAATTAAATGACTCAATTATGTCAATATAAATTCCAAACACCCGGTACAATAATTACCAACTTTTAGATCCTTCAACATGATTTACTTCCTTATGAGCTACTAAATTTTATTCACTACATGTTCATCTTTTCAAACAAATATTTTTCAATGTAGATTATGCAGCAGTTTGATTTAATTTCTTATGAGTTACCGAATATTTTTCTAGTTTCAAGCATAAGAAAAGGATATTGAAAGTAGTAGTGCATATTAAGTGTGGTTTTCACAAATTTTTTACAAGTTTGATGGTGCCCCGTAATTCAAAATGTCTGCATCCGCCACTGAAAAAACCTTATTTTTCTCTTTGAAGTTAAAAATTTGCTTTTTTTATGTTTTTTTAAAACGGAGGCTTGGAAAAACAAAGTTTCATTGTGAAAGTTAGTTATTTTAACTTAGGTCAATATTTTGTTTAGTATTGATCAATCCAACTTCTTTTGTCACTATTATCCATCGAGAGTCCAGTAAACTAGACTTTCCACATGCACATTATCACCCTCTTAGGCAGTTAGGTTCCTAAGTGAAAATATCTAACCCTTCTATGTTAGTCGCTATCGTTTGTATAATTTCATAAGCTTGGTCACTCTCACATTGGTTAATTATAATCCCATCCATCCATCCATCCCCGAATAGTCTCTCTCCTGTAGCATTTTGTTCTCGATGCTGGATAGGTATGCACTTGAAGACCTGTCGAAAGCCAACAATCATACCAAAAGGAGCCCTTCCCGTCTTTAACTTGAAGCTTCACATAGTCATGAACATCAGGGAAAACTTTGTACCTCCTCAAAGTTGTGTAAGCCTAAGCCACCCCCTTTCATCATACCAAAAGGAGCCCTTCCCGTCTTTAACTTGAAGCTTCACATAGTCATGAACATCAGGGAAAACTTTGTACCTCCTCAAAGTTGTGTAAGCCTAAGCCACCCCCTTTCACAGGTTTGCATATCTTTACCCCAAGAGATTTACTTTTTCTTGACTCTTCCATTTTGATCTCCCGAAGAAAAAAAAATTGGATCTGATCGTGTTGAATTTGTGAAAAATAACCTTTGGGACATTGAGCACTATGAGGAGGTATGTTTCCATGCATGATAGTATGTGCCTTATCAAGGTGAGCCTCCCTCGAGATAACAGCTTAACCCTCCAACCAGCTACCTTTTTTTCGAATTTTTCCCACCAACGGTTCCAAGGTTCTTGCGGCTAGTCTGCCAACAAGAGGCATACCCAAATACAAAGTTGGAAACTTGCCTTCAACAAATCCAGTCAACCTTAACAACCGTCTTTTCCGTGCATTGGTGATTACATTAGACACAAAAATGGTTGATTTGTCCTTATTGATGAATTGTCCCAACTAGCCTTCATAGACCTTTAAAACATTCATCAGCCACCGAATAGATCTTTTGTTGCCATTGGCAAGTCGTCGGCATATAGGAGATGAGACACTAGCAGTGCCCCCTCATGGATGAGAAAAGGAGCCTAACCGACCTTCTTCAAAGGCCTTGCACAAAAGTCGAGTAAGAACTTCCTGCATGACAATGAAAAAATAAGGGGATAGGGGATCACCCTATCTTAGGCCATGAGCAGAGGTGAAAAAAGGGCCGAGTAGCTCGTCGGCTCATCGAAGCTCGGCCCATGGACGGCTTGGGCTTGTTTCAAGATGAGCCCGAGCGGGGGCTCGTACGGCGAGCTGAGCTCGAAGGCTCGTCAAACAAGTTACCAAACATAGTTTTGTAGCTTTAAAAAAAAAACTTGAGCTCGTGGGCTTGGTTCATGAGCTCACGAGCTCAGCCCTTGAGCATGAGCCAAGCTCGTAGGTACATGGATTGAGCCGGCTCGGCTCGGCCCATTGCCATCGCTGGCCACGAGTAGGTTTAAAAACCTTTATATGTTCCATTTAACATAATAGAAAACCAAGTGGAAGTAATGCATTCATTCACCAAGTCACAAAATCGATTAGAGAAACCGAAGGCGAAAAGACCAATCCACGCAGTCATAGGCCTTTGCCATATCAATTTTTAACATTATATTACCCCGCGCAACTCTTATTCAAATAATGGATCATTTATTGTGCAAATGTGATGTTTTCAGATATGCTTCTCTCTGGTATAAAAAATCTTTTCTCATTCTATACCAGTACTCGTAGTCTCATCAGTAGGTGCAGCAAGAGAATACATGAAAAAACATGATATTGACTTTGCGAATAGGCCCAAATCAGAAATTGTGGAGCTAATTTTCTACTACATGAAGAGCTGTAGTAGTTCCCTTGTAGAGAATATTGGAGGTAGTTAAGAAGTATTTTTGCACACCAACTTTTAAATAAGAAAAGAGTGTTGTAAGTTGTTATTAAATAAAGTGAAATAGGACAACTTTGAGCTCTAATTTCAGTAGGACACGTACTCCAAATTTAACAGGATCAAGTATGTTCACGTTCGACTCCATGAGATGATTAACCGATATCTAAACATGTTTGTTAATAGACGTAATAGATGTCTTTTAACTGGTTTCAGTATGAATAGAGTTGTCTGTTAGTTTTTGAAAGGTTTTCTAAACAGTTATTGCTGTTTCAAAAAGGCTTGTGGAGTGCTTGAATGACCATGAATAAGTCTATAAATAGCTTGCGTTGACACCATAAAATTTAAACCATTTTTCATTGCAAAATTTCCTACTTTGAATCTCACTTCTGTCTCTTATTCTGATACTATTTTTTTCGAAGTACAAACATTCATTGAGTTTGTTGAAACTCCTACTAATGGTTGTGTTGCTTTCGTAGGGGACGAAATGCGTTCTCTCCTAAAAGACAATTGCTGATTGTCTTTAACCATCTTAGAAGGGAGAAAATTCGTGTTGAGAACACATCGTGAAGTTGATGGGCTCGAGTTATTTTATTTTTGATCCTGTTGATATGTTTGTTCCAGTTCTATTCGAGATTCCATTCATGATTCAATTATCATTCCTGTTTGTTTAATCTGTAAAAGTAAGTATCTTTCGATCGTTTGAAGGGGAATAAGATGCTCCAGAAACAACAGTTCAATCTATGAAGAAACAGCTTTCCTCATGAAAAGATCATGAAGTCCTCTTTATCCTTGTCAACAGTGAACTTGAGAATGACGTTTACTTCCCTCAATAATAATGTGACTTGTAGATCAGCTTTCGGTAGAAATTACAGTGAAAAACAATTTGGGGATAAATTTCTGATGGTGATAAGTGCAATACAAAAGATGCTGTTTAATTTTAGTATTGGAGAATTCATTCCATGGCTTGCTCTGATCAACAGACTGAATGGTTAGTCAACAAGTTGATCAAAGAAGTGGACCAGTTAATGGACTGATTCAAGAGCATTAACTGTGACAAAGCAAAGGATGCAGCTGATGGAGAAAACTTTCTTGATATTTTACTTTAACATCCACAATAATAATATAGCAAGGACATCCACTGACATAGTGTCAAAGCAATGATTTTGGTAAGAACACTTCTCCTACTCTCTCTCTCTCTCTCTCTCTCAACCGCAATCACGCTTGTATGTAATTTATGTAAGAAAAATAATTTCCACCGCCTGCGCAAAGTGTCATGAAGTTGATGGCAAACTATATTATTGAAGGAGAATTCAGTTGCTCTTGCAGAGCTCGAAACGAGATCTTTAGTCTCAAAATAATTTATTCATCTTCCCTGAAAAATTGTGTACATGACTGCCAAATTTACAGAAGTTCTTGACACGCACATTTGTTTGACTAATCAGCAATCTAGAGTTTGACTCCATGACAATCTAAAGGGCTCCTTGGAACAACACAATACACATTAAACCTTGTCAAAATTCCCAAACATATTTCTCAAAAGACACATAAAACTAAAGTCCATAATGACTAAATTAAGTGCATTATTTCTAAAACTCACCCTTAATGCATTTGCTTGAAAATGCCGATAAGTTCTTGGAGACAGATGAGTCCTTTCTGGTCTGTGTCCTGGTGGGCTGCATGCACACTGGAGGCGAGTTTTCTCCATTTTCAATTTCTTATCGAAAAAAGCGACATAGAAATTGCAATGTGATTAGAGTGCAGCCTAATAGTTGTGAATTGATGTAGTGCCTGTCATTTGCTTTTCTCGAGAATGTTCAAGTCTTCTTGTCCATGCTGCTGACTTTTAATCATTGGCCTTTGTGTAGAGCTCTTCGAGAGTGTCTTGCTTTATATTTTTGCAAAATTCTATTTTGGTTAAGCTTGGTCTTGTAGCTCCAATTCACTCACATTTTCAACTAATTGTTGTAGCGCTCTCAGATCAATTCACAATATTAAGTCATTTATGTTTATAACGGAATAAATAGGCAAAGGACGAAGACTGGGTCAACAAAAAATTTTAAAACGTTTTGAGGGTTTGGTTTCGACATTTTGGACATAGGTGTCGACCGCAAAATCCCCAGAATATTTTCCCTAAACCCTTTATAAGTCCAGATGTCGACATTTAAGTCTCGAGTGTTGACAAACTAGGATTAAAGTACAAAACATGGTTTTGTGCAAAAATAAAAGAAACTATGATTACTATAAAATGCACACCTTTATACCTTAACTTTAAAAACAGAACAAGACATGGAAGTGACATAAACAAATGAATACAAGATTCAATGAGTAATATAAGGTGACAAAATGTACGACATTTGTACGTTGGACATGGCCCTCTACGGTCTCCAATTCATATCCCGAGTGCTCAAAAAAGAATACCACCAATGCCTCGTATGACAAAGGTGGGTGGTCCAAATATACTGGTGTTGTTCATCAACCAAATTTACCATTATTAAGCTTTGAAACACAACAAACATTACTCTAGCCTACCTTAGAATCACAAGGTGGCTTCTGACCCAATACCAAAAATAGGGGGTAGAAGTAGAAAAACGTGTAACAAAATAGAGCCTATCATATACGAGGAACTTAACATTGATAATTAAAATCCCGTATATGATACAATGAAAGTAGGTAAGAAGAGGAGTTGAGTTTCTTCATCTCCAAAAAAAATTGTTGGGTTATATTTATTGTCTTTTCTTTCTTCCTTGCTGCATATATATGTTTGTATGTGTGTGTTTTGCAGAGAGTTTTGCTTTCGGGTGTGAGAACTTGGGTTGTACCTTATCCACACACACACACACACACACACAAATGGGAATTTTGCGCAAATGGTTGCTAACCTTTTCCTTGCGCAAATGGTTCCTAAAGTTTGTTTCTTGGGTACGAATTCCCTAACTACATCACAGCTTACAAATTTTTTACCAACAAATGATGTGTCGATATTCTATTGGATCAAATCGCATAAAAAATAGAAAAAAAGAAACTCTCACTTTCTTTTTGACACATCATCAATCTGTAAAAGATTATTGTAAATGGTGATATGTAACAAATATTTTCCTTGCCTAATCTATGTGGTATAGTGCAAAATTTATCTTTTTTTTATGAGATGACAAATATAACCCTAATTTTAATTAGAGAAAATTGCATTTGAGTTTCTGACCTTTGAAAAGGGGCAAATGTGTTTCATACAATCGTACTAATAATCCAAATATTTTCAAAAGAACAATTTTAAATAAAAAATTGACTTCTTGATTGATAATTGATTTTTTTTTTTCGGCCACGTGAAATTGCAGCATCTTGAGTTTATTATATAGAAATTCAATCAGAATGGAATGGTTAGAATGTGTACTTCAGATTAATGCAACAAAGTTGAACCAGAAATTAGTGATACGCAGGCATCTGCCTTTAGATCTTTCTGCAACATGCAATGAAGCACTACTGTGAAATTACAATGAAGCAACACATATGTTAGTTGTGACTCAAATTTCATGAGTTTGGTTCATTGAGGAGGCCCGGATAATTTTGATTTGGAAGTCCAAATTGATAAGAGATCAAATTTCATCGTGGAATGGGAGTTTTGATTGGAAAAAAAGACTTTAGAATGGATAAAAAAGTGTTTTGGAAGCATTGGGTCTGAAACGGGTCTCCTAGGTGCCGGTAGCGAAAAGGTGGAATAAGGGCTGGGTGCCTAGGCGTCGCCTGTTCGGGAAGAGTTGGTTTTTTATTGTGATTTTTGTATTCTTCTTCATTCAAAGCATCAAAATTGGGCTCCTATAAATACTCCACGAGGTGTATGCTCTTTATAGACTAAATATAACAATTAGATCATTGTTGTATACATTAGAAATTTGAAAGAATTGTTTAGATTTAGATTGAGAGTCAAATCTTGAAAACCATTTTAATTTCATCATATAAAAAATTCTCATCTTCCACAAAATCTTGTTTGTTATGTGATCCATTATTTTCATATTGCCCTTATTTTCTCGTCTTTAATTATTTGGCCGGATTCTCAACAAATACAAATACAACTGCTTAAAGGTCTGCCTTGCCGGACATGATCATAGAGGTGGACTTTCAGTCGACTCTCTCCGTGTACACTATTGGGTTCTTGAAGCAGCCTTAGAATGCCCTCCCGGCAGCAATTCTTTTGGATGCTTAGATCTTTTCAATGACAGGTTATTGCTTACTGGTACCAATAGAATGAAGGGCCAGGAAATGGTTTTCAGCAGTTAGAAGTACCAAAATTATCAGCTTGTAACAATCCATTTGCTTTATAGGCGTGTAATTGTACTCGGGAAGATGCTCAGAGGATGAGGTACAGATCAATTCCAAAACCATATAAAATGTCAATAGTTCAATGAAATTTCACGTTCTTGCATCACTGATCCCTGAGATTTTTTTTAAGTTTTCTGAGTCACGGACTCCTAAACTCAAATACTTTAGAATAATGTTAGATCCAGTAGTGTTGAACATGAGTCTAGGTGTCAGCATCTCACAGATCCTATTAAATGAGTCATAATTTCTTATATTTAATTGAATATGTAATTTAATGCTACTAATGCTGCCACCTAGATTGATGTTAAATACGAATGGTGCTAGATAGCGTTACTCAATACTTTAATTATAAGCAAATAATTCAACTAAATATCTGTTCAAAAGTTACTCATAAGAAAATATGTTCATAATTTTTCATTTATACAAATCGTAGATAAGTGATTAATTATTTTTTCATTCAAAATAAGTAACTTATTTTACAGTATTTAGCTAGAATGTCTCAAATTTATTGCTGAAAAATATATCCAGACCTAAGAAAAGCTGAAGTGCTTATCTGGAGATATTACATTTACTAAATAACACTTCCATAAATAAGAAAATTACCATCATGATGTAATAGAAGTGGTCTATTACAGAATGCTGATAAAAAAGTGAATAAATAAAGGACTCAAAGGTCGCATCACTTTTCTTGGGAGTTTTTGGTTCTTCTCTTCTCCAACAAGAAGAACCCGAACAAAGACACAACTGCAAAAGCCGAGAAGCAAATCGAGGCAATATCTAGTGAGACATAACGTCCACTGATTGCCTCGACTTGAAATAAATTTGTAGTCTTGTGAGCATCTGTGGTCTGGCCGTAGGCTACCCCTTCGTCGACAGAGTTGTAAGCATATACCCTTACAAAGTATGTACCAGTCGGCACATCCCTTTGCACTTTCCAGGTAAAATTGTTGCTAGAGGAACTGTATGGATTTGCAACAATCTTGTGCTGACAGGTTTCGTCCTTGACTAAATTGTCCTCTGTTTTTCTCCAGGCCCTGTCCTGTTGGCTGATGGGTGCATAGCACAGCTTCACCTGCACAGTCTTGGAGGCTGAATCTTTTATAGCCAAATTGTTGAATGACCAAGTCAGATCTATACTGTCTTCCCCAGCTTTTACAACTGCAAGTTCAATTTAAAGAGAATTTTAGACGGGCGAAACCGAGCTAAGTTGCTGTTGTTTCACAGCCTCAAAATATATTGTCTCCTCGTGTTTACAACTTCCACAAGTAGTGACGGGGCCAGGATTTTTTGAGGCGGAGGATATATATGTATTATGTATATTAGGTTTTTAGTTATATTGGTAATTCTTTAGACAAAATGATTATTGTAAAAGAATAGAATTGTTACAAAAGAGTTGTAAAAGTCAGGGAGTCTTTTGGAGGGTTGTATAGATAAATTAGGAGTCTTTGAGTTCGAGTATGGAACAAGAAAGAGTCACCAGATTCAAGCTAATCTGTTGCCTAACTGATGCTCGAGCATCCAAAGCAGAATCATTGTCGTCAATCTCTCGCTCGAGCGACGCACCTCTCGCTTGCCTGTCGCTAGCATGGCGTTCGAGTGACGGTGTTGTCCGAAAAATCCTAATTTGTGTTTTTCAAGAGTACCTCATGTTATAAATACTCAATGCCTACTACGTTTTAGGGTGTGGTTGATCATTGCTTTACATCCTTATATCATTCCTTCAATATCCAAGAACACATCCAAATCTTTAGTTTTACTTTTGATTCTTGAGATCAATCAACCACAAGTTTGAGAAAAACATCAAATTTATATAATCCAAAACACCCACTTATTAGAAATCATCAGGAGAATACTTTCTCAATAGCTTTCAGAGGTTGTAAAAGATTAAAGGAGGTTGGATCAGAAGCACATGAAGAGTACAAGAACGAGGCATTCTTAGTGTTCCATAGGAGAGAGACAATTCCAGAAGATCGGGAGCAGGTGTGAGTGAAGCACGTTTCAGCGGGTCTTGGAGATTACAGGAATTAGATCGACGAGTCTACTGGGTTTTCTAGGCCAGATCCTACTGTAAGTTCTTACTGTCTATAGTGGAAACTACTGGCTTGGTCCCAGAGTTTTTACCTATTTAAGGGTTTTCTCCATTATCAAATCTTGTATTATTTACTGCTTTAATTATTTATTGCAACAATTGAATATATGATAATTTAACTTAATTGACTAAATATCTTGAATAAGTAAAAAATGACTTGTTACTTTTAATTGATAAGTTTAATTCTACGTTATTCACCTATTTGGTGACTTTAGAATTGAACTAATAACTTTCAAGTGATATCAGAGCCCAAATTTGATTTCTAACCCTAGTTTTGTAGATGAATAGTTTATTGTCTGTCTCTCCATATTTGATGGCAATAACTATGCCTATTGGAAAATTAGAATGAGAGCCTTTCTGAAATCAACGCATGAGCATTTTTGGTTGAGTGTAGTGAATGGTTCGACCCCTACTAATATTTCAACTTGGTCTAAGAAAGTTTAGATGAGTGTAATTGGAATAGTAAAGAGCTTTATGCTCTATTTATGGTTGTATCACCTGAAGAGTTTAAGTATGTGTCTATGCGTGAGGTTGCTAAAAAAGTTTGGAATATTTTACAAACCACACATGAGGGAACTCAAGCCGTTAAAAATTCTAAGTTACAGATATTGACCACTAAGTTTGAAGAATTAGGATGAAAGATGATGAGACCTTCGATGATTTTTATACAAGCTTGAATGACATAGCTAATTCTAGTTTTAGCCTAGGTGAGAGAATTTCTGAGTCTAAGATTGTTAGAAAATTTTGAGATTATTACCTAAAAGATTTAGGCCTTAAGGAGGAGAGCAAGGATCTAGATGCTGTTAAGGAAGAAGAGTATGATTCATTTGATTCGGAATCACTTAATGATGAGGAAATAGCTTACTTTTTAAAGAATTTTCAAAAAATGTTTATATATATAAAAAAAAGACCAAAGAGAGACATAAAGGTGGTTCTAGTGAGTCTACGAAGAGATCTAAATTTGTGAGATGTCATAAGTGTCAAGGTTTTGGTCACTATAGAAGTGAGTGTTCCAATGGTAAGATAAATCAGGATAAAGCTATGAATACAACTCTCACTGATGACGAGTCTAGCTCAGATAATCAAAGTGAGATGTCTACATACGAGGAGAGTAGGAAGTTTATGGCCTTCGTTGCTAGGATTAAAGATGAATCTGATAAGGATAATGAAAATATTAAGGAAGTAGATAGCGGTGAGCAATCTGAGTAAGATTCTGAAAATGAGGATGAGATTATTGAGGCTTATCAAAAATTATTTGAAGAGAGTCTTAAGATTAAGAAGGTGAATAAAGCCGTGCTTAAAAATGTCAATGAACTTGAGCTAGTTAGAGAGAAACTTGTAGCTGACCTTTAGGAATCTGCCTTATGCCTCAACAAATTAGAAACTGTAAATCGATCCCTAGAGTTTAAGATTAAAGATCTTACAAGTGAATTTGAGAAGTCCTCTAGGAGAGTTAGTGAGCTGACCGTTGAGAATGAGAAATTGAAAATCTAGGTTAAGAACCTTCTGAGCGAACTTGAAGATTCCAAGTCTCAACTTCTTTCTTTTCTAGTAGATCTCAAAAGCTAGACAGTCTTTTGGAATTGAAAAAGCCGGTTGGAAACAAAGGAGGTCTATGATATAATCAGATCAATCATAATATGGCTAGTACTTCCAAAACTATTTTTATTCCTTCCACCAACCAACCTACGTATGTTCCTAATCCTGAACTCAAGAATAAGGGTATCATATGACAGAACCCACTAGACAGCGTAGAACCCACCAATCTAGAAATAGATATCAACGACCACATAACTTTAGACCTAGATTTATCCCTACGGTTTCAATTGTGGTAAGTTAGGACATATAAGGCATTGGTGTCATAAATCTTGAATAGAAATACAAATCAGAATTTCGCTAGAGTTAGAAATCAAGATCTTGATGGCGGAATTGAATTGACTTCCTTATTAATCAAGTGAGTCATTTGACCAAGTTTATGACAAAGTTGACTCGGGATAAGTCTTCCACTAGTCAGGTTTGGGTGAAAAATAGTAATTTGAAAAAATTAGAAATTAATCATGGTACTCTTAAAGGTAAAAGCGTTTGTATACCTAATTGATTAAGTACTTTTGATGCATGCTTGTACTTTCTAATTGATTAATTTATTATTGGATGCATCTCTTATTATTATTATTATTATTGTTGTTTAATTTTACTTTTTAGGTAGTTTGATTTTTTTTAAAAGAAATTGAAAAAAAATAGAAGAAAAAATTATTTATTACAGCATTGTATATGATTTACTTGAACATGTATATTGTAATCAAGTATGAGTTTAATTGAAGTATTGTAACATATTTTCCATTACTTAGTTTAGATCGATGTGGAGCACTCAGTGTAGGTATCTTTGTGTACCATTTGCACAACACACATTATGATCTTATGAATAAATCTTGACCGCATGTATAAGATTTGGTATGACCGTTATCTGTTGGTAAGATGACATTGAACATGGATTGACCTTAATTTAGTAGACCTAAGCTCGAGTATATCCCCTTAAATAAATTAAAAATGTTTCACCTTATATTCTTTTTCGAAGCTTATTTGACTTTTGTAATTAAGCTCGAAGCTTTTTCATAACCTGATGCCCTATGGTCAACTGACTTGAAGTCGTCGGCCCACAACTCGTTATAGGGGTCATTTTAGTCACTTAATGAAGAAGAGTCAGCACATAAAATATGAAAAATTGAAAAAAAAAATAATGAGCTTTAAAAGAAAAATATGAATTGTGTGTGTGTGTGTGTGTGTGT
>CAIGRB010139958.1:45281-86199 GCA_903798255.1 Fraxinus quadrangulata | reverse complement strand
GGTTTTTTTTTTTTTTTTTGTTTTTTTTTCTTTTTTTTAAAAAAAAAAAAAAAAAAACCTATGAAGTTAATGCAATGTCATGAAAAATATTATATAGTTAATTTCTAATTTACATAGAGAAATTTAAATTTGATGTTGTATGAGATGATATAGGATTAATTTGGCAGGAATTTTCAAAATTACAAAAACTGATTCTAAAATTAAGAAGATATTTCTGAACATATTTAAAAAATTCACCAATAAATTTAAAAAAAAACCTCAATTCTCTTTATTTATTAGATTTGAAAAGTATTATTGGGATTTGGAAAGATTAATAAATAAAAGAATAAAGATTGTGTATATCCATTTGAATTGCTCAGTGTCGTGTCCTATTGTATTTCTCTTTCTAGTTTTTTGATAGCATTTTTGGAAATTATTTATAATCATTCAAATCATAAATAGATAGAATTTATGCGATGAATAAGTAAATAATACTTATATTTTGATAAAGTATATGAATAAAAAATGATTCGACGAAAAGATTTATAATTTAAACACTTACCAAATACACATTTAAGATTGAAAATATTAACAATTAACTATTCATTGGTGACAGTAGATAGCGGTGGTTGACAATAATAGTGCAACTAGAAAAATGGTTAAATTCTTGTCAAATATAATTAAAATTTCTATATTACTTTTTATCTTTAGTACTGGTTGTATTGAACTATGTTTTCATATATACATATAATTTTTACGTTTTAGTGCATTTACATATATATTGAATAATTTCTAATATTATTTAATTAAATATTAATAAACGACCTCGCTTTTACAATCGTTAATGGTTGACGTTGACTGATGGACGTTGACTAGTCAACGTCCGCCCGGGCTGAGTTTAGATCCTGGGTCCGCCACTGTTCAGCACCTTGTGAAAACATACAACGTCGAGTGATGTAAATAATAAAATTATCCTAAATAATAGCATCATGCATGTAAATTAAAAAATTCAAAAAATGTGATGATGACATTGACTTTAAAAGTGCAGATGAGCTTACACACGTCACGATGCATGATGACAAAGAGGAAGATGTGATTACATGAGATATAAACTCGTTTTCTTTAGTTTTAGTTCACGCTCTGGTTAAATTTATTACAACGCATTTTGATTTATTGGAGGCCGTGTTACATTCCCTCCTCCTATGCTTGTACTTTTTTTTTTCTAGTACGAATAAATACTCTTCCTGTGTGGTGGTTAGACAAAAAAAAAAAAACCTCAAAATGATAACCAGTTTCCATTCGTGTTAACCTTTTTATGCTACCAGAATATATGAACGCTTTAGTTAGTACACAGAAATGTATATCATGATTCCATCTATGATAAACACACGTCCATTTCACTTAACCTATCTAAAATGCCTTTTGTGCTGTCGGAACTTACTGGGAACTTGGGGAATAATACGCATCATATCGAGACTGGCATTGGTCAAAACTTGGCAACTGGGTAAAAAATGAATTGAAGATAAGGAAAGAATTAGGACCATTGACTCTTCATCTTAAGACGCATGTTTTCTATGAAGCTAGATGATGGATAATGACTGTCGAGTAATCAAGTGGAGACAAATTCAAAAATATAATTTGGATATTAGTTGACGAGTCTAACTTTAACTTTTGATGAGATGCAATTGAAGTCATTATAGTTAATTCTCCTTTTCAAATCGAAGACTAAGGAATCAGTCTTCTATTTGAACATAACTGTGTTGGAATTGAGATTTTATTCAAAGAGAAATATATCAGAAATTGATCCCTACAGCTATAGATCTGCAATGATTATTCCTACAAGGATAGCCTACTCTAAGTTGCTACCACCAAGTTGAACATAACTGTCGCGGAAATCTTCGAGAAATTTTGATTCGGGCTCAGTTTAATCAACCAAAAAATACCAATCGAGGAGGCTCGACCCATAACTTTAACACTTGGTTGTCACAAGTTTATTCACCCACAAAGAATACACTCGGTTATTGGTTTGCAAACCACAAAGGAAGAGGAAGTAGAGTAGCAATTGGAACCTCAAGGAAGAAGAACCAAAGCCGGCCAAACCTTACGTTTTTCTATCATTCTCACAAACCAACACACACACAACGGCTGAAAAGAGATGGATATATATAGCACTAGTTAGGTCATTCCAATTGGGCAAAGTTCACTAAATGGGCCAACATATATCAACATCCAACTAATAACCACAACTCGGGTCATCCACAAGTGTTGGATCACTAGCAATATTAACTCAATTAAGTTGCTTCTAGTGGCCCCAAGTTATTTTTGGGTCGAGCCATCACTAAGGTGTCGATATAAATTATCCAACATCAGTTTCACATCATTGCTCAAGATTTATTAGGTATAAAAAACCCATCAAATCTTTACCTTGATACGCAAATAATCTGCAAGTAACCAAAACACACAGTTTATACTTGCATAATCAAGGTAACCAATAAAATTGAAATCACAGACCTTACCTCGTGTTTCAAACTCGAAACACATACCATGCCTGTTCTATATACTCATCAGGGCTAAGGTCTAGAACACCCAAGTAGAAGCAGATAATCACAATAATCAATCAAGAGCAAATAAACATACGATGGAGATATCATATAGGATAACACAGATCTTTTCAAAAGGACACGTTCACACAGAACAATAGATTGACACCAAGTTAATTGAGAACATAGACAACATATATGCAACAAATGCATAAATGATCATATGAAAAGATTTTACCACACTTATCATATCTCATTACGTATTGCTCACACCTCGAGAACACATATCTCACCTCGTCGCCGACCATGCTCACAAGACTGATCACTCAACTCATGTCTAATTGGTAAATCTCTATAGATCCTTAGTTCTAGGGATAATCCTCTATCACCACATCACTTCTCCCAACCTACGTGGATAATGGGTCTCCACCTAATAGAAGTGATAGAAGTGTCTCTCTCACACTCCACCTAATCAGGGTCTTTCACAGATAAAGGATTTCAGACATTTAATCACCCCTCCACTCATAATCCAAATGTCACACTCCACATCCCCGGTACAAACCACCAATGTACCCCTAAGCATCTATACTCCACATTACCAAAAGACATACAACACTTGTTAATACATTTCAACCCACTATGCAAGCAAACAAATATACCAAGTAATAAGATTGATCTAATTCATGACAATGCACATATCAAACACAATGATATGCAATATATAATCATGTAACAAAATTGAGCAATCATACACATGCAGAAAGGATTACACACGGATGCACATGTAGTAACTAGGTTTACACTCAATAAACCTCACTAGGGTCATTATTCGACCCTATAGCCACATTCGCCATGTCTCTCATCTTACATTTCCTTTTATTGTCATTCCTAGGACAACCTATTTCACCATATCTAAATTTACTATAGTTAAATCACATCTTATTTTTCGCACTTGGCTTAGATCACATTTTCCATCAAAAGTTTTATGAAAAACCTTTTCATTTTGCCAAATTAAAGAATCAAAATTTTCATTAAAAAAGGCACAATTCAAAACGTATTGTCATTTTACCAAAAAATATACAAAACACAAAATACAACCAACGACGATCACAAGCAAAGTACATACACAATACACACAGAATGGTCGAATAAATTTTCCTAAGGTCACGTGCAATTCTAATGATGAAAAATAATTGACAATAAATACACGAAGAATTTAAAGCAAATAATTAACATGTAATTTATAGGTCTAGCAACATGCAATGATTACCCCTTCACGGTAACCACAATCCTAATGTCACACTACCCGCTGACGCGCTAATGTTGAAATTTAAACGGGATAAGTTTCACGGTAACCACAATCCTAATGTCACACCACACGATGACTTCTAATGCGAAAAATAAATTATTATCATACTCAATAACCATAACTACAATAATAAAAGGGAAAGAACACGATACTAAACGGACCAAGTCTGAATGTCCGTAAATATCGAGAGATGTGAATTCACAGCTTTAGGACTTTTACTATCCATCCCAAAGCCTCCAGCACCGCATCAACACAAAATGACACCCGGCACCCGAACGTCGAAGGGCAATATCATCAAATTTTCACCGTATCACCCGAAACTGAAATCTGACAACACCACAGGGTCCGTCTCGACGTCCTCTAAAAACTATCTAAAGATTGACAAAATTCGGTCGACGCGCCACCGCCAACTCTATGCGTGGACGTTTCGGGCTGGCGACAAGCGCCGCCATCATCGACGCATGGTGAACCCAGATATGCCACCACCCGCAGAAGCCTCATGTGATGCTGGATTCCTCAACCGGCAACTAGTTTGGCCGGAAAAGGAGTTTACAGGTTCGAACTTCGAAGGAAAAACCCGGACAATCTATCAAACTGTAATTTTCGCCTGGTTTTGGTCGACTTCTTGCCAAAATCCACACAAACCAACGCTCTGATACCTAATGTTGAACAAGGATATTCAATCACCAAGGATTCAGGCCCAATATTGATTAATCAAACACCATAATTGACAAGCCAAAACCATAAACCAATGCTCCAAATATCGGTTGCTTTTGGGTTGCCCACAAAGGGCAAGGTATGGGATTTTATTATAGTCTCAAGATCAGCCACACAGGCTAAGGAAAGAAAAGAGACAAAAGGCACTAAACTAGGGAAGTACGAAGCTAAGAATAAGGAACGAAACTGTCGTTCTCTCAAATAAAAAGGGGCTAATAAAACCAATTTCACACACACGTGAACAACAATAATGGGCAGCATATATAATAGAATAGTGTGGGCTTTTATGTTAAAAGATAATAAGGCCCAATAGGTAGCGTATAAATGAGCTGTCAACCAAAAAGTCATTCAAAGGTAATGGGTCGGGTTAAGAGTAGCACTAATTAAATTAGACTACTTCAAATGGCTCAAATAAGTTATACGATTGGTTTAAACAATTGTGGTGTCGATATACTACTTCAGTCATCTGATCGATGCCGACTAAATAAATAATGAACTTTCATCATCGTTTGGGTGGTCGTTTGACAACAAGTTGCCTAACAATAACTATATCGGAATTGAGATTTTATTCATAGAGAAATATATCAGAACTCTAGAGCAATCACGGGACCAATGTCCTAGGTGGCCGCACTTATAGCATTCAGTTGGGGCTGCCGATGCGACGGCGCCACCACTCTTCTCCATTTCTAGGATTTTCCCTCAAAATTTCACTGTTCTATCAATTGAAATGTCATCACCTTCCTTCTTGTTGTGGTGGTGGTGGTGGTGGTGGTGGTGGTTGTAGAGAAGGAAGAGGAAGGAGAAGGATAATTTTTTTATTTTTAAAATTTTTAATAATTTATTTGAGATTCATTTGTACTTTTTTTAAAAATTGGAACTATATTTGCAATTTGTTCTTTATTTTTCTTTTCTTTTCTTTTTGTTTTATTTAATTTGGAGAGCATATTCGTCATTTCATAAACTTCATCGAGAAATTGGTTGAAAATGAATAGAAATGATATTTTGCGCAATCAAGTGTGTAATTAAGATGAAAATGTCAAAAAATGAAACGTGTGAATGTTTTCTACAATAATAGTGAAATGCAGAAACTATGTCCTAATTACACCAGTCTAAATTTTTCATGCATATCATGTCTATAGTTAGGTGTTAATTTCTTTGGCCTACGCCTTCATGTCTTCTCTTATAATCTGATCGCTGATACATGGCTCTTTGACACGTATATCCATCTTTGATGATACAATGTTCAATGTTCAAATGTCATTCTTTTAAAAAAAGAATTGCAAGAGTCCAATAAAAGGAGTCGATATCAAGAAATGTAACACATTAAAAAAATGGTTTGATATGTTTCAGAAGACAAGTGTGCGTTATAGGCATAATGACATCTAGAGAGGCATTTTAATCAAAATAAACTCCAAACCATACTTGATATATATGAAGGCGTCACAAAAATATACTCAAACTTGAAAGTACATTGATGGAACCAAATGTAAAGGAGGATTGGCACATAGAATGATGGTTGTGATCATGGTGGAGGGAAGGCCTGACCCCAAGTTTTCTGATTTTTTCATTTTTAAAAATTACTTATAGGCTCAATTTTCTTATTCTTAATTTAATTATATGAAGGCGATAATCTAAATTGATGTCAAATAGAATTTCAAGGATGGGATAACTCAATCTTTTTTTTTTTTTTCATTTTCAATTTCAAATTTTGAAAGAAAACACTTTCCTTTATTACCCTCAAATCTTGTCAAATTTTTGTTGAATCCACAACCATTTTGTGAAGCATATTGTGCAAAATGTTTGAAGAAGATTATTCTTCACCTCACGACAATTTTCCAACTGATGTTGCGCAGGCGAGAGCAATATAAATAGTAAACAAATGTGCTATCGTAGTTATGTTGATTCCAAAAGAATAGTGCAACACTATCACCTTCTAGTTTTCGTTGATTCCTAGGAATACAAGAATTTTACGCATCAAAAACTCTAAGTTTCGCGTACGAATACATAGAAGTTTGACTCGTTGATTTTAAATATCAAATTTCAAATGACAAAAGTTTGGATAACAACTAAACTCTAGATAATAACAAAAATTAAAAGTCCAAATCGGAATTGAATTTCAATTTATTTAATAAAAAAAAATACTAACTAAAAAATAAATAGAAACTCAATTTTCATAAAATTTGTTTGCAAAATGTATGGAGGTTGTATTTACATTTGTGGATAACTATGATTTCTATATCTACCAGAAGATGGGTGTAAACGACTATTTAGCTCGTTATTTTGAATTCGTCGTTTGAACTTTTTTCCAGTGTGAAGAAACCACACCAATTTAGGCCCTCCTACGATAAATTCCTTGTTGTGCCACTAGTGATGCAGAAAGGGGCAACATGTAGGTTGTTGAAGTCAGTGAAGGATAAATTGTGCAATGGGATGTGGGGGTAGGTAATTAAAAACTAGGAGTCACTCTTGCTCTACTAATAACTTCTTCATGAACTTGTGGAGTTGGAAAGGCCAAATATGTATTTTATTCATATAGCTCTTGCTACTATATGATATAACTCACCTTATGCAAGTATCACTCGATGGTGATTACATAATATTGAACAAAGCCATGATGTAGAGAGAGTGAATTGTCTAGTTCCGAGGGACGAGCATGTGGCACAATGAACAAGTAAATAGAGTTCATGTAGGTCTGAGATGGTAGAGAGACCAACATATTGTTGTTAAGAAAAGGCTTGCAGGGTAGGAGAAGAGAGATAAAAGTTGGAAGAGCATGCAATGATATTTGCTTCTATATTTGAAGGTTGAGTATAATTGTTTTGTAAATAATTAGTCATGGTCAAATATGAGAGGTGTAACTATTATTTACAAGACGTGGGAGTATTTAGTATCGTAATTGATGGAAAAACAAACTAAAAGTGCAACCAATTTAAGGTAGTGGTATTTTCAATAGATAGTCGTGATCAATGTTAAGATTCAGGGTTCCATCTTAAAAGGTCAACCTTATTAAAAGGAGTAAACCAATTCTTTATAAATTGGTTTATATTTATATCTTTATTTAATGTAAGATTTTATCCCTTAACATGTCCCGGTAAGATGATGGCTCGTTTGAGCAGACCAATCTTGAAATTCGTATGCTCATTTTTGGAGTCTTTAACCGGATCGAATTACTCGTTAGAGCTTAATAAGCTCTAATACCATGTTAAGAATTGAAGTTCCATCTTAATAAGGTTGTCCTTTTAAGATGAAACCTCAAATCTTAATATAGTATTAGAGCCCATTAAACTCCAACGAGCAATTCGATTCGATTTAGACTCAAAAATTTGAGCATACGAATTTTAAGATTGGTCTGCTCAAACGAGCCACCATCTTGCGGGGGACATGTTAAAGGAATTTCACATCGAATAAAAACGAAAACATAGGCCAATTTATAAGAGTTTGGACTGCTCTTAGTAAGATTGACCTATTAAAATGAAACCTCAAATCTTAATATGGTATCAGAGCGGGTCCAGTTTTGTAATGTTGGGTGCATCTAATATCGATTTATTCACAGTTGTTTGGTATGGTCCACACTGTGTGTGATGGGGCGTATTAGAATCCCACATTGGTTGATGATATTTACATGATGTACTTAATAAAGTGAGGGTAATCCTCCTCTAACAAGCTGGTTTTGTGTAACTATTATTTACAAGACGTGGGAGTATTTAGTATCGTAATTGATGGAAAAACAAACTAAAAGTGCAACCAATTTAAGGTAGTTGTATTTTCAATAGATAGTCGTGATCAAGTCATGCGACTCTTGGTACAAGACATATATTACATGCGACTATTTAATATCTTATATAAAAATAAAAATAAAAAAACAAACCTTATATAAATTTGTATACCAGCCAACCTATTGCAATGTAAAGTTGTCCCCCAAAAAACCAAAGAGAGCGCACAAGAATCACTAGAAAAAATCCTACAAAATATGCCTGTTCATCACAACATAAGTCGACAAGGCCACCGCAAGAAGCCGCCGGTTCGTGGTGCAGGAGTTGAGCACCCACCACTAGTTTCTCAACTGAACCATGAAGAAGAACATGAGCCAAAAAAATCAGAAACCCACGTTGATCAATTGCCAGTCGAAGATCACACAGGAGTAGTCAGTAAGATTATTTCTCACAGATAAATTTCGGCTCCTCTTGCGATTTTTCTGTAAGAGCATTTTTTAATTGTGATTTCTTGCTTTGATTTCATTTCAGATTTGGATTCTGATGATGATAGCGGCACCGATCCGGAAGAATTTGGAGAGTAATTTTTTAATTCTCCTTGTGTATGATTTTTTACTCTGTCGTGTATGTGCGGGTATATAAAAGCATATATATGTATTTGCATGTGCTGATTTGTTATCTTTTTTGCATCTAATAAATTCCTATCACTTTCTTTTCTTTTCTTTCCTTTTTTATGGCTCACTTTTTGTTTTGTGTTTGCTTAAATTTGTTTCAATTAATCTTTTCTATTTTTGTTTAAATTTAGCAACTAATTCTGAAATTTTTTTCCGTATGTCGAATAATTCGACTTTGATTGATTTATCAAAATCTTCAGAGCATGTTTGAGAGTTTCAATTTAGTATCCTTTTGTTTAATTAGAGTAACGACGCTCGATCAATTTGTTTAACTCCTTTTATTTTCTTNTTTTTGTGCGCGCTCTTCTACAGATTTAACTGGTTCTATTTCTTTGAAGTTTACGACAAGTAATTCTAAAATTTATTTGCATTTATTTAAAAGAATCCGAGTTGAATTTTACCAAGATTATTTGGATGAGTCATGAAAAGTTTCATTTTATTGTTTTTTTCTTTTTATGTTTAGTTTTTGTATGGGCTTTTCGATCTTATATGATTTATTACAATAGTAGTGTTTTTCAGTTACTAATTTTTGTTCTTTCTGGACCACATCCAATCGTGGATTTGAGTATCTTATCGAGGTATATTTGAAGTTCAGGTGGAACATACCATTTCTCGATCATGTTCTCATCATACTTATTTTGATTTACATTTTTGCTTGGTGAAGGGGAAGGGGAAGGGGAAGGGGAAGGGGAAGGAGAAGGAGAAGAATGATATACTCTCTATACCCTTTTGAATGCTATTCTTCTTCAAAACTGTGTTTACAAAATTTTCCCTGGTTTTCAGTATCTTCGTGTTGAAAACTAAATGCCTTGAATCTTTCTGTCCTTTCTTATTCTCTTCTTAACTTCTTTCTTATTTTTTCTTTTTCGGGTGGGTAGAATTCTTATCTTGGTGAACTATCATGTAAAGAAACATTTTATGGTAAAAATGTTATATTTTTTATTGGAGAAGTATGTATTTTTCCGTAACTTTCCATGTTCAGAGAACGTATTCTATGTAATACCTTAAAATAACATTTTTTTTCCCACTTAGCTCTTGTTTAGAGATTGATCAGAAAATGCAACATACCTTCCCCAAAAGTTGTTATTTGTATGTGATGCTGAGTGATTATGGGTACAAAATAAAGTTTTAATTCTATTTTGTTGCATCTAAGGGTCTAAATCTGCATATATAAGGTCCATCGACAAATTTATTTCTTGAATATGCAAACTAGTATTAGAATAATATGACTCGCTTCAGGCTCGAACTTTTTCGCTGCTAAGTTTGATATTTTAGTCAGTGTGGTATGTTTTACAGTTGAGAAATTTAGTCCAAAGCCAAAAGTCTGATCTTGCATTTTTGTTCTTCTCTACACCTAGTCCTGTAAGGCATTTGTTGCAGCTATTTGGGCTTCTTGTGCCAATAATACAAGTTTGTGATTTTTAAAGCCTAAGTTGTGAAGCTTGTACTATAACCAGTTTGCCAGGACACATGCTCAGGTTGTTTGAATATTTCGAAAGCCAGCTACCAATTCATAAGCTGTATACACTAAATGAAATCTTGAGGAGAAAGCGCATCGTATATATTCTAGGTCTAGAGATAATCAACTATTAAAAGCACATTTCCGTCTTTTGAGAACTAGAACCTGTTCCGATCACGAAGCTTTCATTGTCTCGCTTCAATTTCTTCTTTCTGAATTCTTTTTTATGGAAACAGAAAAAATTTCCAACAAAATTCATGGGGTTTTGCTCAATACTCCTTAACTCAAAGTAATGACATCTTCCAAAAAGTAGGACATGCACACCAACACTTTCGGTAACACGTTTCTTCTTCTTGATATGTAGTGGACATGTTACTTCACCAATTCATTAGTAAATCTAAGCATCTTGAGAGCATGGGCGGATGGAGGGTGGGGACTAGACCGGGCTAGTCCTTAAGACATTTCTAAACTGTTTTTTTCTTTTTAAAAAAATGTTTTTAGTTGTTGTTGTTATGATTATTTTTATCTTATTTTATTTGATCAAGGAGTGATGAGTGATTAATAATTATTCATAACTTTCAATTATTGGGCTGAAAATTTATTTAAAAAAATTATCGTATTTGTATAGTTATGTAATCAAAATAATATTAAAAAGTGATTGATGTCGTGAATTAAATTTTGTCAATCGTTTCTATTTACAAAGAGTGAATAATATTGATAAAAGATATGGACTTGGAAATTGTAACTATGACCATTAATCGAGTGGGCAGATAAAGAAAAATGTAGAATTCTTGTTTTTCTTTGAAGGGGTGTGATTGGTTTAAGAAATGGTTGTCCTTTTAAAATTTTGGAATTCGTTTGATTCAAATAGTAACAACAACAACAAATGGAAATAATTGACTTGTAAAATTTTAATCCTTTTTCATTGGACGTTATGATATTTTTAGGTTGATTTTATACTTTTAGTGTTGCTATTTGCTTAATCAATTGAATTTTTATTCCACGTTTGACATTTTTAAAGCCTTCATTTTATATTGCTTTTTAGCTATTATTTAGATTTATGCTCCTCAATTTTACTCTAGCAGGTACCGTTTGCCATCACTTCACTAATTTTTTTCATTTATTTGCTAGCTATTATTCATAATAGTTTATATTTAATTGAAAATTTTGAATTGTTATTTCATGGTTTATTTGTATATAAAATATCAATTTTCTATAACAAAAATGGTGGACCTGCCCCTGCTTGAGAGTTAATCACTGAGTCAGATTTTGACTTCTCTCTGTCATAAAGTTGCATGCATCTTGAAAGTATAATGCCCCTCCATTAATTGAAACATGAAGGATTCTTGAATTGTTCACTTCATAACATTTTGCTCAACGTTCATGGAAAATAAGAAAACTAAACCTTGATGTACATTTTAACAAATAGGCATCATTAAGAGGACCCGCACTGTGATGGGATGCCTACACCGATTTTGCAAGGAATGCATCGACAAGTCCATTCGACTCGGGTACGTTATGCAATTTATAGGATTTTGTACCTGCTTTCAAAATATCAAATGTCTTCGTTAGGTCAATGAAGTGAGTGATGATGTCCTCCACATAGCAAAACCTGTTATAATTCATAATGACATCTTCTGCAGGAATAATGAGTGCCCTGCTTGCCGTATGCATTGTGCCAGTCGGCGTTCCATGCGAGATGATACATGCTTTGATACTCTAATTAGTACTTTATATGCAGATGTTGAGAAGTACGAAGATGAGGTAGATATTCCATTGTTCGAAAACTCTCTCTCTTGAATTACACCCTTTCCCCACCTAATTGTCCTCCTCCACATTAAAAAAATAAATAAATAAATAAAAGCTTTAAAAAAAATCTTACTTTGTTGGATATTTCCTGTTTCAGGAAATGATTCTTCACGAACAAGAAAGAGCGTTCAATGAGCAGGTTAGATATTTATACACACTATCTACCCAAACAATCCTCTAGCGACATCGCTTTACATCCTCTTAAATCGCAAAATGAACCATCTAACTATTGTTTTTGTAAAAGGATTGTGCTTTTAGTGTGCTGTAGTATCATTCTACTTTCGGAGGCTCCCACATATCTTACTTCTACACGACTGATGGCAGATTCAAGAAGCGATTACTCAAATCAGTCGTCGACAATTGGAAGCATTGGCGAAGGTCCCCAAAGCCAGTAAAGAAACAGATTCCTTACCTCGATTAGGAGTACCTCGCAACAGTCAAAATGCTTATTCAAGAAGAAAGAACAACCAGATCTCTGGAATTGAAGCTTCTGATGAAATCGACGGTGACAATGGTGCTGAAGGAAACATAAGTTCTCCAATTGAAGAGCGCCAATCTGAGGTTATGAAGAGGAGGCGTGGTAGACCCAGAAGAGCAAGTGAAAGAGCCACAGGACCAGCAATGGAAGATATTAGGGATTCCCCTAGCTCTTCAATCCCACAGACACTTAACTGGGGACCTGGTGGTGCTCGAAGTCGTACTCGACATGGTCTTGCTAATGGTAGAAAAGCAGCCCGTAGAATATCCAGATTAGCTGATTATCTAGACATTTCAGGGAAGAATGAGGAGGTTGGTCACATCTTGAGGCATATTTCATATTATGATTGATTAAACATAGGTCGCTTTATACGATGATATTATATTATTCTCATAATTTCTTAGTTAGCGTGAATTACGCAGTTACTTGGTCCGAGTTTCATATTATTATCTGATTGTAATTGATATCTTAACGCTACGGATGCAGCATCCAATGATTACAGCTCTAACTCATGATGTCCAAATGATATGGAAGAAAGATGGTTGTGCTCAAAATCTCAACCCTTCAAGCTCTATGGATGTTCCGGAGGTTCCGCCTCCCCCAAAAGTTGCCAACTGGGCTTCAAACAAATCAGTACTGCAAATTTTGGAAGGCCGAGAAATTCCTTGAGGACATCGCATTGTTCGACTATGAAAATTGGGTGAGTCTAGATCTTATTCACCGCCATGAAATATGTTTCTCATTCTAATTTACTTATTCAAAGTTTTTGTGATAGTCGAGATTTCATCTCCCAACGACACAATCTCATGATAATTTTTACTCCAGCTAGAAATTTGCTTATCTTCTCTGATAAGTATGCAATTTGTTTTCTGTATAATTTTTTCATCTGCTGTTTCAGATGATCCTAACCGCATGGACGACTAGCTGCCAAGTCTGGATGATTGCCAGGTTGAAATTGCACATTCTTCGCACAGGAGGAAAAGGAAAGAGAGATAAACTGATATAGTGTATTTGAGGCGTAATTGTTAGTTGTCCATTTATTTTATTTAAAATTCTTGTAATTTTATATGTCAGGCTAAAATTAGGCTTTACTCTAATCTTGTTTCCAACTTCAAATTGACTATGTTTAGACCATATATAAAGAGGCCTAATGCTTTGTTTTGGAGAAAATTTCTGATAACCTCTCCCTCTCTCCCGCCCTCACTTTTTACGTGCCTATGACGTGTGTTAGTGTGAGCCAGGTTCATTCCTACAAATTTAATCTACAACTCACGGTGTTCTTCGTCGCAACAAAGAGGTACAACTTTTGAGTTCATAAATTAGTTGTTCCCGGAGAAAAAATAAATAAATAAATAATTTACCAGTTGGAGGTTTGATAAACAACTTTTTAGGGGGAATCGTGCTGTATATTTAAGTGGCACTCAAACATTCTTCTTCAAACATAAAGTGAGGGAGCTTGGTACATACATGATGTGTTCTTAACAGTATCAATTTACTTTTACAAACATGGAGTTGGGAGTGAGTGTCCTATGGACAGCTATTTGGTGCATTAACTATGAGGTTCAAGATTTTTGAATGTTTTTCATTCGCCACAATGAACACGAACATTCACCTCCTACGAGAAGCAGCAATTGGAGCTTTTGCTGTTGCACAGACCGCTGTTCTGTTTTCTTTCCTTCCATTAATATGCAATTTAGGGGACTTGGCTTTTGTAACTTCTTTACATGATCTGCTTTTTTTTTTCTTTTTTCCCCCTAAGACATGTCTATTAACAGCAAAAATAAAAAGGAAAAATAAATGTTAATAATAATGTTGTTTTTTTTTTTTTTAGATACCCAGGTATCCGCCAACGGCGACTAATCCTGGGGTCTGCGATCCGACCCCTCATCACACAGATCAAGTAAACAGCGGGTTGTGCCTCAAACTGACCATGGTTCAAGAGCCCCCTAACCCCCACCCCACCGAACTGCCAAAGTGCGGTGAAACAATGGGGATGTTGTTTTATCATACTTATGTAGTAGGAAGGGATTATTAAACTTAGTCTTGCATGGGGAACCAAACTTCGTCCTAATTTTTCAACCCCTTCTCTTCTTCATTCTCAATTTGAAAATAAAATAGATGACTTTTCAAATCATATTACGCTTTTAAAGTAAATAATAAAGGTTGTTAAAACAGTAGCAATATGTCCTCGTAACATCCTTGCGGATTCTGCCTCCTCTCTTTTTATCTAACAAAGAGGTCTGGACTCGAGTGAAGCCCAAGAGGCGGTATCCTCAAACCTAGAATCCACACTTCTTTATTTTTTTATTTGGGAGTTTAGAAAAACAAAAAATAATTAAAACATTTGTTTAATTAACAATGAAGTAGCAATTATTGCAAGGCAAAAGTTCAACTAAGGCCATCCATTGTGCCATTTTTTTTTTTGTTTTTTTGAAAAGCTTTCCCAGTTACTCCCTAACGTTTAGCAACTCAAGAAAATTCATCCTCAACCTTTAAAATCGAACTTTTTAATCATATTTCGTCATTTTAACGCGAATCCGTGGGTTGATTTCTTAATGCAAGATATATGAGCTAGTTTTTCCGAGAGTGGCATAATACAACCTAACTCAATCTTTTATTTTTTATTTTTTTTCATTTTCAATTTTAAATTTTGGACATTTTCAAACCTCTTCTCAACCCCGAACAAGAAATGGAGCTTGTCTATATAGTGGATTCTCTTCAAGAACACCCAATGGAGGTTCAACATAAGCTCCTTTCATTTTTCGAACTTTTATCAAATCCTATCAAGGCCACATACGTCACAAAACTTATATGGCTAAATACTTTTACACCACATTTTTTAATAACTAGACTATATTTTAATTGCATGAAAGGTTCATAAGTTTTACACATTATCATATTTATGTCTCAAACTTTTTTCAACTCATTCTTATTCTCAAATTAACATATATTGTTCTTGATTAAGGTTTCTCTCCAAAATTTTCTTTCAGATATAGTAAATGATTCATTTGCCCATTGTATTTTGAAATAAGGAAAACAAATAATAATGCAAAATGCGATTAAATATTTCAATCTCATTTTAAAGCACGTTAACAATATTTTTGGACAAAAGTTCATGATTAAGGACAAGATTTTCTAATAAATAAAATGTTAATAAGAAAAATGTGATGAACAAAAAAGTTAAAGATATAAGTTTAATTAGGGTTGGGCAAAAAGATCGAACCGGAGTCAAACCGAACCGAGCGGTTTTCTAAAATTAAAAATTCGAACGGGTATATGAATCGAGAACCAACGGGTTCGGTTTGATTCGGTTCTCGGTTCTAGACCAAGAACCGAAGAACCGAATAATAACCGAATTTTTTTTTATTCGATAAATCAATTTATTTTATTTTTTTTCTAAACAAATTAACAATTTTTTTTTGTTTTAACTATTCGACCTAATTATTAGTTTTATTTTTAGTCTTTTTATCATTTATTTTCTATTGTGTGTGTGTCTATATATAGTTTATTTATGTTTATTAATTATTATTTTTTTCAATTTTTTCTTGTAGAATTTCTTAGTAGCTAGTATGGCAAGTCAAGCAACGGATGATTACATTAAATAGTTGGTAAGTATTATCAATACTTTAAAATATTTTATCTCTATGACTTCTTTTTTATATTTCATTTTTTATGTAGACTTGAAGATTTGAAGCAAATAAATTATTGATATGGATCATCGAAGTTTTACTAGTAGTATTTACTTTTTGATATTTGTATTGGACAACTTGTTATTTATATGTTATTAAATTAGATTACGTTAATTTGTAAAAGTTGAGATTGAACTTGGTACTTGTATCTACTTTTTATTATTAGTATTAGTATCTACTTTCATGTGATTCTCAATATTAAAAAAATTTAATTATAATACGGAACCGAACTGAAACGAACTGAACCGAACCCGAACAATTCCATTTACTAAATACCCGAAAATTTCTGAAATCGAGCCGACCCGCGTCCAGCCCTAAGTTTAATAATGAATAAAGGTTAATAACCTTTAATATAATTAAAATATGGCGGATTTATAAACAAATGTGGCATGAATATAACCTGCCAAATATTATATTTCTTTATTAGACAAGTACCTTTGTAATCATTTGGAAAAGATTTTCAAGTATAAGTCACATATCTAGACACTCATAAACTCAAAACTAATTAACTATATTCACTTCAAGAAAAATGGCTTCTTGCAACAAGTAAATATCAACATTCATTACTTGCGTGTTGCTGCTAAAGTCATTAAATGTATGCTTTCATTGGTTAACTCAATTGATACATGACAACAATATTTCAATATATGTTGCAAATAAAACCTTTCGTGTTGTATGATTGCAAAAGAGTTTATGTAGTTCATTGATTTCACAGCACGCAGTCACTGCATCTAAAAAAAAGGTTAATATGCGGCATATTTTCCACCATTGGCTGCCCTTTGTTAAATCCTAGCGATGACAAAAAAAAACCCGACAAACCCGATACCTGTGGGCCCCGCCCCGAATGAGGCGGGGATAACCCACTTAATCGGGTATTCGAGGCAAGGACGGGGTGGGAAATTTTGCCCCAGGGTGGGTTCGGGGCGAAGACGGGTAACGGGCGCCCTGCCCTGCCCCGTTTAATTTTTTTTTTTAATTTTTAATTTTTTTTTTTTTAGAATTCAATACTTTAAATTGAAATTTTCATTAGTTCTAATAGAAAATGACAACTGAAATTATTTGTCTAAATCTAATGAATTAGGGCAATAAAAATAAAATTTAAAAAACTAAAAACAAAAAAATTAAATAGGGTAGTAAACGGGGCAAAGGCCTGCCCCACCCCGCCTTGAACAGGTAACGGGGCCAGGGCAGGGGAGGTTGCCCTGCCCCATTGTCATCCCATTAAAGCATCCTCCTTTTACAATGGACAGCGAACATTGTTAAAAGTAAAAGCCCATTGCAATAAAAACTCAACCCAAATTTAATATCCCATTTAACAAAACCAACCAAATCTAAATACAACTTGACCTTTCAAAAAAAAAAACTAAAGCAGCAAGTCGGCCCTAAATGATTCAGTCGAAGATTCTTCTCTCTCACATCTACCTCTGCCTCTGCCTCTGCCTCTGCCTCTGTCTGATCATAATTCCGGTTGTCGTTCGCTCATGGAACTCTCTCCCTATTCCTTCATGGTAGTCTCTCTCTCTCTCTCTCTCTCTCTCTCTCTCTCTCTCTCTCTCTCTCTCTCTCTCTCTAACTCTGTTTTCATTCAACACAAAAACATACTAAGTGTATGATTTGTACTAAATATTGATGTCGAAATTTGTATTATTAACAGGGAAAGGGAATAGTTATTTGAAATATAAATATAGAGTCAATATTCTACTATATATATTTATATTGCATGCTCATCATGAAAATTCAGCACTTCAAGTGCACGACTTAATTGAGTACGTCAAAGGCATTTAAACAATCTGCTAGTTTTTTATGTTTACAAAATCAATACCACAATCAAATTACCCAGGAAACTAGTCATCGAATACAGTTAAAGCAGTTTGAAACAACTAAAGATACTTCTTACCAAGTATTTACTTTTAAAACACCTACAAGATATACGTACATTTAAAATGGGATTACCTTACTAACGAGAATCCATGTCTCCTGCTTTCTACTCCTTGTGAGAATGGGTGCTATTAGAATCACTCATCATAGAGGCGCAACAGCTAAGCCTTAAAAATCACACTGGACGTTATTGAAGTACTCCACTATTGAATAAGTAAATGAAATTAATTTACTGAAAAATTACATTTGCCAACAATTTGAAAATTGGGTACCAGAATATATAATTTATGTAGGACTTGAAAAATTATATTCCACAATTAGATTAGTATCTTTGTAATAAAATTGAAAATGTCATTTTTGTATAAATAAACCACTGAAAGTGAATTGCATGTTGCACACACTGCATAGAGTTTACAGCGTCAACTACGCGATCTAATTATTGTCATCACTTTAGACACACAACTAATGAACTATATTCTTCTTTTTTGTGACCTTAATACAAGGGAAAATTACAATAGAGGTCCCAAACGTTTCAATTTGTTGTAGACTACACCTAAACCTTTTATTTTTGTAGTCTTAATCCGGACTATCCAATCCGCAAGAACAATGATTGAGAATTATGAGATCGTTGTTTTCTCTAAGAAAGAAGGAAACAGATTTTACATGAACTTGAGACCGATATTCAAAATCTTACCGAAACTTCTTATCTTCTGTGTGCTTTTGTGGAAAAATACCAATTGAATAGGGAGGTCTTTTTGAAACGACAAAGGGTTGGATCAACTATCCAATCACTTCCTAAGAATTTCAAAATTGTGCTCAATTTCATGTGTGGCAAATCCACCAAGATCTCTTCCAAACTTATCGTTAAATTAAATTGTAAATTCTAAGAGAATAGAGAAAACAACACAATTAGACAAAAATACCAAATGGGACAAAATAAGCATAATTTTTTTTTTTTTGAGTAATAAAATGATGCCTTGTTAAAATATTATCTAGACAATCCAATGAAACAAATGTCGAGCGGAGAAAGAAGAGCACAACTATTTCGCTTTGTTAGGTTTTTAATTATGTAATTGGCAAGTCTATAAACAAAAGGGACTTAATTGTAAATGTTGTAAAAAGTCAATGAGTAATGTGCAATTATATGAAAATAGGTTTTTTAGGTCTAGGGTTCGAGTATGACAAAAGAAGGAAAATACGACGCGAATATTCGTTAGACTATTGCCATGAATTGGCTCAAGCGTCAAAAACATAACCTCCATCGCTCGACTGTCGTCCTGCTTTAGCTCGAGCAACAACCTGTCGCTCGACTGTCGCTGAGCCCTCGTTCGAGCAACTGTGTTGTCCGAGAAATTTTTATTTCACGATTTAAAGACTTTTTCCTTGGCCCATTAATTTCCTAACCTACCTATAAATACCAAAATACATCTGAACGTGATTTGTGAAGGTTGATCATTAAGAGAGCTTCTTAAGAGAGAATTCCTACATATTCTTCGTCTTGTGATGTTGTTTTTGTTAGAAAAAATAGCTTTCATAATCCAAATACCAAACCGTTCTTTCCTTCGCATCTGTCAAAGTTCCAGTCAGTGAAGAACTGGGTGTTCTTCATGATCCACGGGAGACAGATGATTCCGCAAGGCTATGAGTGATGTAGGGTAGAAGATTCCAGGAGAGTTTTGAAAATTGCAGCTAAGGATTGGTGCAGAGGAGCACAGTTTCCAGGAGAGATGTAAGAACTTCAGTTTGGAGATCAAATAGTACGTGTCGTCATCTAGTCTGATAGAATGTAAGTGTCTGAATCGTTTATAGTGGATTGATTGGCAAAGTGTCCGAAATTTTTTCCAGTTGGATTTCTCTGTGATCATACAGTGTATTTTTACTGCTTTTTTTATTGATTATATTAACTGCGGTATTTAAACATAGGTTAAATTGACTTGCATGTTTAATCATCTAGAGATAATTAATTGGTGACATGTTGCTAATTAATTAATAATTTCAGTTCTACATAATATACCTATTCACCTCCCCCCACCCACCCCTCTAAGTATTGTTAGGGTCGAATTACGTGAATTTCACGCTTGATTTCAATTAATGAAAATCTATGCATCGGGCCATCCATATCTCCTTCACAATGTCTTCAATGTTACAATTTTGATGAAATGTGTTCCATATTGTGTTGTTATAGCCTTCAAGCAAAACTATTTTCATACAAGATATTTATCAATACTTGGGGATTGTAGTCAGCATAATGATTTTGTAAAAAAATAGATATTGTTGTTGCTCTCGTCAAAAGTTTTGTATGCAATTTGTAATGTACAAGAGTTTTATGTTGAGGAAAAATGTCTTGTCATCACACAAAGAATATGCTCTGGTTAGAACTTCACTTGGAAAAATCACATGAGAAAAATCGTAGTGAAGAAAAATTAGTACATTATTTTTTTTTAATATACTATGAAAGTTGCATCAAAAAACCTTGTTAGGAAAATTTAATGGATAAAACCTCGATTAAGAAAAAAATGTATAACGCGTATTTACTCATACTATTATATCGCTTGAAATCTATATATTGTGTTTTTCAACTTGTCAAGTGTTATATTAGATAATGCCTTTGAACATGTTTGACACATATATCATCATAATTGCTCCATGTGATAAGTTAAATTGGTAGATGAGTTAATGTAGATCAAATAATATCATATATCATCATAACCAATTAGTGTCAAATTATGAACTATTGGCAAGATAACGATTGTGCATCTACTGCACGGAGATATGGTACCTGAGGATCAATAAGTACTCATTATCACATCAATGATGAAAATGGTCATTTTCATTTCAAGTGACAATTCCATCAGATCAAATGGATGTATCATTTTGGTTCAACATCGCTGCTTTCATTCATAATAGAGCTCTATAAATGTATTAAACATATGTTGTCGACAACTATTTCTTTTCGATTCCATCTCATCCCCGCATATACATAACATATTGAGCTCTCTTTATTTCACTAATTTCAAGTACATGAACCTCTAGTGGAATTTTCTAGTAAGTCATGTTTGTGAACTCTTCAAGACTGCTACCTCAATAGCACCATCATAATTATTTGCTCCTTTTTCTTTGAGGGATATTTATCTTTGGAATCGTTAACAATCACGTTGCAAGCATGCCATAAATTTACAAATACAATGCTAACGAATATTTCTTATGAGACATCCATCTGAGCTGGACCAACTGGTATATGAGATTTCTTAATAGAGAATGCATCGAAATGAACTATCCTGCAAACTTGTAGTTCGCATTATGTCATATGCATGAAAGTAGATAACATAATAATGATGCATTTCATTTATTTTTACCATATACTTAATTTTCTTTCTAATGCTGAGAGTACTATCTCATTATAATAGTCATCATAAACCATGCTACAAAATATAATCCTTCGGGATATAAATCTAATATGTATTCTCAGTAATTTTTTAATATCCATCTTAGTAGGCAATGGTGGAGCAATTATATATATACCTCACTTGTCAAAATTCTTGAGATGGACAACATAAAGCTTCTAGCCATAAGACAATTATAACTGAGATATCATATGATAAAATGTTGATAAGAGTACAAATATCGCTGCATGTGAAATAACATTTTCACTCAAAAACAAAAATATTGTTCTTCATGATTAATAATATAGCAAATAACTGGAGGTATTTAATCATTGATTATGTTAACCATAGGCAACAAATTAAATTTAACCCGACAAACATATAAAAATCATTAATGATTTTGTGATATAATAGATTCAATGGCGTTAATTAAGACATGTCATTATTATCAATTCTAAAAACTATGTTCATAATAAAAATTTTGAATGAGTAATCTCGTAAACTTGAGGTTGCAAATAAAAAATAAATATTATGTGATCATCGAGTAAATAAATCTACTTTAAACAAATAATATCTAATTGGTTGCATAGAGGATGATGGGGCCTATATATCACCCGAATAATATTCAGAAATGGAGAGAATTCGTTTTCAATTTTAGCTAGCGAAGATTATTTGTCTTATATACTTTAGAATAGGCAACACGTGAAAATTCATTACATTGAAAAATATTCTAGTTTTCCAATATATATTCTCAATAATTGTATGCGTCATTATTTACTCGAGATGTGTAACTGGTCATCCCAAATAATAAAAAACTTCAAAACTGTGAACTTCTTGTTCGATACAACCTTTGTTTTAAGTGCTTATACTCGTATAATGCAAATTATGATGCATATAGTTGAAACATAGCATGTTTCTCTCTTCTTCTTCTTCTTTTCCTTTTATTTAGTGGAGAACAAATATTAAGACTAGTAAATTTTATTCGTCCACATAAAATAATATTGGCTCTTTCGGAGCTTTTGATAAGATTTTTTGAATTTGATATTGTGTGCTCACAAATAGGGCGAGCAAACCAGATTTTTTATTTTTTATTAAAATTAAATTAAATTTTTTTTCTGGACTTTTGGATGAGCCAATATGAATCAACGAGCGTGCGAGTCGTAGAGTGGCTCACATGGAAAAAAAAAATCATCTCTGCTTGACCCATTTGACATTTCTAGGCCTTGCAAACTCCCTCACGACAAGAAAGAAAAAAAAAATGCAACACATAAGAATTTGAACCAATGAAGCTGTATTCCCTAAACAAAACTACGTTGGGAACCATATGTAAACATAGTATCTATTTAGATACGCTCGAATAACCCTCCTCGAGAATGTATATAACCCTAATCCGGTCTGATCCGGTATCGTCCATGTATAATCCATACTAGATCTAACCAACTGTCTATCCTACCTCCTCTACATTCTTGACAGCCCATCTTTGTCTTAGTAGAGTCTTTCAGTGGCATGTTTCAGTCATCTTCCTCATTACTTAGAAAAACTGAGCCATAGGTTCATGTCCGGTTCCTTCGGGGGATGGATCTATAAGAATTCACCTATCCCAATAACAAAAAAAAACCTGAAAAAGAATCCCATCTCTATTGTTGGGAGTTTTGGGCTCTTCTCTTCTCCAAGAAAAAGAATCCAAACAAAGACAATACAGAGAAAGCCAAGAAGCAAATTGATGCAATGTCTAGCGAGGCATGTCGCTCACTTATCGCCTCAACTTGGAACAAATTAGTAGTTCTATAAGCGTCACTATTCTGGCCATATGGAAGCTCTTTATCTGCAGAGTTGAAAGCATACATCAAAGTATAAATAAATTTTTAATACATTCGTGACTTTTCATCTTTTTTTCTTTTGCTCTCTTTTTCAGGCTCTCTATTCGTTTTCTCTCTATTTTTTTCTTTCTTTATTCTTTTTGCTATTCTTTTGTTTGTTAAGTGACAAGTGACCTTTCAGCTTTTATTTTATTTTCTCTGATTTTTTATTTTACATATATAGTAGCATTTTTCTTCATGGTAATTCACGTTCACATAAAGAGAATTTTTCCTCTCTCCTCGTTATGTTTGGCAGAGTTATTTGTGAACTGCAAATTGTGAGAAACTGTTTGCTAGACCAAAAAGGCGATTGAGGTGTTAGATTACATAGAATGATGGAATATTGTTTTTCAAATGTATGGATTGCTTATAGAATATTATTGACTATACTAATTATAGTTTTGTTTACCGAGAGGAGCTTCTCAAAGTTGAAGTTGATAAAATTCTACCTTCGTTCAACAATGATGAGAATTGCTGAATGGATTGGCCATGATGTCTACTGAAAAAGAAGTTATGAAACATATTTATTGAAATAATACAATTATTGAGTTTCTATCAAAATTTCTAGAAAGGTCAATTCAATTTAGGCATGAAAGTTTTAGATTATTATTTTTGAAACTTTGAATATGTTTATTTAACAAAAATAGTAATTTATTATTATTATAGATTCTTTAGAATTTCCACTGCGTACCTTTCAATTCGACTCTAACCATGAAATGAAATGTATATTTTAAAATATTTATAAAGGCCTCATATTCGAAGTTGGCCTAAAACCTCCAATATTAAGAGGCAGGCCATGATATGGAGCAGTAGGCATATCTCTTTCCACAGTCCAGGTGATATTGTTGTTGAAAAGACTGTATTGCCTGGAAACAATATTGTGTTGACAGGTTTCGTGCTTTTCTAAATTGTCCTCAGTTTTTTCCATGCCTTGTCGTGTTGGCAATTGGGTGCAATGAAAGTTTCACCTTCACTGTTGACAAGTGTTGAATGATGAACAATCACGTGTGGAAAGATATGAGATTTTTTAGCAACTATACGAATGCATAATGGCAAAAAATTCTCTAGTCAATGCTCGTGTACTAAAGATGTTGACTATATTGAGAAGTTATCTCAATTGAGTTCAATCATGAACCATGAACTAAGTATAAACTTGGTTCCGCAATCTTTGCCAGAGAATTATTCATAGCTATTTATGAATTTAACATGAAAAAACTCGAATGCACACTCATTGAGTTACTAAACATTTTTAAGACCATTAAGTCCAACATCTAAGTTTTTAGTTGGCAAATCTTAGTCATAGACTCCTTTAGGGAAGTTTAAAGGATGATTTAGGAAAGCAACCAAGATAGCTAAGACAGTCAAAACGAATAGGGACAATACCAAATTTAATGACCCTTATTATCATTTTGGAATGATATGCCATTGAAAAAAAAAATTGCAAGGCTACTTCTTTAGCTTTTGGGGTATTAGATACCGATATGGATCTCATATTTATAAACATGTAAAAACTAAATAGAAGTACATGAGTACAAAATGGAGAAGTTGACTTGCACGTTGAAAATGAGCAAAGGTTGTTGCATTGCATGTAGGAACATACTTTAGGTTTAGTATTAGAACTAGATAAATATTATTTTCTTCTCATCATTACCAAGAACATTATTTGAATTTCATGTTTGGACATGAATTAGTTTAATGTTAAGGACAATTGTTATTCATTTTATCTTGATAAGATCTTAATAATTATGGTAAATTACAAAATAACATTTATATTCTAAATACTGAGCATTCTATAATGATTATAGAAATTGAAAGACATAAAAATGATAATCTAAATAACACATATATCTGGCATTGCAGATTTTGTCACATAATGAAAATGCAATTCTGAAATTATATGGAGGTGTATATTTGGGTCAAATGGTTTTGAATCATTTGACAAATGTGAAACATGTATGTTAAGCACAATGACCACATCTCCTTTTAATCAATTAATGCTAGATGAAGTTTCTTTTATTTCATCATATTTATTGACGACTATTTCAGAAATATTCATGCATATTTGATGAAATTCAAGCATGAAACTTTTGAAATATTCAAGGAATCCAAGTTCGAAATAGAGAAAAAAATATGTAAATATATTGTCACACTAAGACCCGATCGATATGGAGAATATCTAAAATGGACAATTTTAGATTATCTAAAAAACAATGAGATTCTCATAGTGGATTCCTCCACGTGGTTGGTTTTGTCATACCATATGACATTTTTCGTCACATGTATTGCTCAGACACATTGTTGATGTCAATTTGGGACGACGTAAATGGTTGATAAATTAAAAAGGGTATTTTAATTTATCAATTTTGATTATATCAAAATAATAATTTACGTCGTTAGATATCGTGATCGGGAACCTAATGATTCACACACAAAAAGGGAACCAAAAGAATGAGATTCATCAATTAATTAATTAACAAGTGTTGTACAATTAATTAATTGGGTTGCATGTTAATATGCCCGAATTAATTAATTCATGTACAAAAATTAATTAAGTGGAAATTACATCATACCAGAATTTTCAACTTCCAATTTCAAATTCAGATTTATAAGTTTTTTTTTTCAAAAATCAGATGATAATTAAAATTTTAAATATTAATAATTATATTATAAATTAATTTATATACTCAAACCCTAACCTATCCAACCCATTCAAACCCTAATCTTTTCCCCTTCACCTTCTTCTACCTATTCCATCTCTCTCTACTCTTCCCTCATAAAAGGATCGCCACCGCCGGTGAAAATAATCGGCGTCAGAGACCATCTTACCTTTTGTGGCAGAGGTAACTCGGCGGTTACCCCCACTCCATTCAGCCATCGAAAGTTGCAGCGACTCCATCCATCCACCGGAAGTCGCAACGTCACTGCGAGAACTGTGCACAGACGCTCTCAACTATGTGAGCGTCGTTGCGTGACGGTGCCTACATCACTGTGGCTTCTGGCATCACGACGTAGCAGCAACTTATTGAGATGCTAACGGTAGTGGTGCGGTGTTGAAATGCTGACGGCGGTGGTGAATCTGCTTGGGGTGTGGTGGTGGTGGTGTTGTTGATGTTGATGTTGTTTATGGTGGTTCTGGTGTTAGGGATTTTTGTCTGTTGTGTTGGTGGAGGAGTGGCGGTGATGGTGGATCTAACGGTGGCGACGACAGTGACGATGGTGTGTGCGGTGTAGTGAGTGTTGTGTGGTGGTGTATTGGCGCTGGTGGTGGTGACCAGTGGTATGTGCGGTGGTGTTGCTGGTGCGGTGTAGTGATGGTGTTGCAAAAATGGTGGTGGCGGCGATGACAGGGGTGGTTGTGATGATTTTTGTTGGAGTGTATTGGATCTAGTAGTGGTGGCTTTGTTGGTGGTGGTGTTGTGGTAATGGCGACGGTGGGATAATGTTTGTTACCAAGACCAAGTATTGGTGGTGGATCGGGGTTGTGGGTGTTTTGGTGTATGTGACCAATTATTTGGTTCATTGTGACTTGCTATTAAAATGTGACCGATAATTTAATAATTTGTGATTGTCTAATAAGTTATGACTTATAATATTTGTGATTTGTGACCTATAAATAAATTGTGACGTTTCAATTTTTGATTTGTGAACGACGAACAAATTGTGACCTATAAATTTTTTTGATTGTGACCCTAAAAAAATTTGTGATATAAAATTTGTAATTTGTGATCAATAAATAATATGTGACTTATTAAATTAATAGATTTGTGACCAATGAATAAATTGTGACGTATAAATTTTTTATTTATGGCGGATAAACAAATTGTGACCTATAAAATTTTTGAATTGTGACTATAAAATAATTTGTGATATATGAAAATTGTGATTTGTGACCAATTATATGAAATTTGTGATCAAATTATATGGAATTGTGACCTTAATATATTTAATTAATAAAATATATGTTTAATTTATTTATTTATATATAAAATTTAAAAAACTCTGAAATTTGAAATTTTAAACATAATCTCTTAAATTTGAAATTGGTAAAACTAAACCTCTTAATTATGAAATCTTATTTTAATTAATTTGACTAATTAATTATTGGACCGGGTTAATTTTTTAAAAAAAAATGCCAAGCCCACTTGGACTTATAATAATCAACCATTAAGGTTTCAGAAAAATAGAATAAAACAAAATTCATATTCTTGCTAATCCAATAAAAGAAAAATCATAATTCTCTTATTCTTGCTTTCTGTGTAAATTTTCATTGGAGGTTAGATAATTGGAGAGCTGTAAATTGCAAATCGTGATTGTTCGTGTTTTAAGATCTGTAAAAGAGTTTGCACAATCTATAAAAAAAATACAATTCTATCACATTTTCTTTCTAAACACAAGGATGATCATTGGTGGGAATTGAAATTTGTTTTATTTTCCGCTGTGCATGTTAAGTAAATTCCCGTCATCAACACTCCATCTGTATATTGTCCAAATAGCTAGCCCTTCGTTCATATGCAAAGTATAGATTTTTTCCTCATTATGCTCTATCCACAAACTCCACGTAATGAATATAGGAATCACAGACACTATATAACCTCCTCTTTCATTTGTTGCCTGCTGCCAGTGTGTAATAACATAGTATTGCTACGGTGTGATGGTAGCCCAAACTGATCAGAGAAATGTTGCCAAACACTTCGTGCTATGTAATGGAGGGATTCGTAGTCATTACAACACCAGTATCTAGAAGCCAAATGTACTTAATATCTGGCTGCAAAATCTCGTCTACAGTTACCTATTTTTTTCAGCAGCTTCCATACTAAGAACGATATTTTAAAAAGTAATTCTGTGTAGCACCACTAGTGTTAAATTATTAGTTTATGTGACAATACATGGTATGTGCAATTTAATTGGTCCCATAACTCCACATCTAAATAGATTTATCGTTTAATATTATGTATTACCACATAGATTCATATTTTAACACCTGTAGTGCTATATAGTATTACTCAATTTCTAAAGAAATGTTGCATTGCCACAGTAGTCCATACAGCGGCTGACTCGTGTTTGTTTGCGTCTTAATACATCTCCATTATCATTATGTATCAGTGTTTGTACCAATCCATTCACAATGTGCACTAGCAAATTTTCTGAAAGTTTCCTTCGATTCAAACCATCCCTTCAATTACTGTTTCTAGAGTGTGAGATGCATTGGGAAGATCTTGAATCAGTGGTTGGTCTCCAAACTAACAGTCGTGAAAGAAATATATATGTCATTTCCCTAATTTCCACCACACCATAAGAAGTCCACGGTTCGCCCCGCTGCTTTCATTCGTTTCCATATTGCTGAATCGAACCACCTGTTGTTGACTAACAATGGTGATGGTCCTATCCAACCATTTATTTATTACAAAATCATAAATTAACTGACTTTTGATTAGCCAAACATGAATCTTGCTGATCCACGCACATAACTTTATCCCAGCATTCTGTAACACTAAAATTTATAGTCCTTTATATATGCAAAGTTGATAGACTTTGCAATTCCCCCAACCCCACCCCAGAAGAAATGAGGAGAAAAATAAAAGATCTTACAAGAATTTAAGATAATCGCTGTTAAAAGAGTACATACTAATCCAAAAGTGAAAGACTAATGATATATAACACCCCTAGTGCTAAAACACCATCCTATGTGGCAGCAAATGATAAGTCCAATTAAATAGGTCCTATATCATCGCATTTAATAGGACTTATCAATTAATGTTACCTATATGTCACATAGGGTGGTGCTAAACCATAACATTATATTTAATTAGACTTATCATTTAATGCCACATACATGTCAAGTGGGGTTGTGTTTTAGCATAAGTGGTACAAGATGGCATTATTCAGAGAAAAAAGAAATCCCATCAGCTTTTGGCTTTTCTCTTCTCCAAGAAAAAGAATCCAAACAAAGACACCATGGAGAAAGCCGAGAAGCAAACTGAGGCAATGTCAAGCGAGGCATGGCGCCCACTTATTGCCTCGACTTGGAACAAATTTGTAGTCTTATGAGAGTCGGTGTTCTGCCCATAGGCAACCTCTTCATCTGCAGAGTTGTAAGCATACACCCTAATGAAATACGTAGCAGTAGGCACATCCCTTTCCACTGTCCAGCTGATATTGTTGTTGGAATGACTGTATGGCCTGGAAACAATATTGTGTTGACAGGTTTTGTCCTTTTCTAAATTGTCCTCAGTTTTTCTCCAGGCTCTGTCCTGTTGGCTAATGGGTGCATAGCAAAGTTTCAACTTCACTGTTTTGTAGGTTGAATCTGTGCCTGCTTGAAAGGAATTGTTGTATGACCATGCTACTGTGATTTTGTCTTCCCCAGCTTTCAGGACTGCAATTTTGAAATCCTATGAGTTAGAAAGAAATCTAATATTTTATATGAAAATAACATCCCTTGTTAGGAATTATTAACTGAACATAACCAAGGAACAAAAATCGAAAGGACGAATAACACCATAGAAAGAAAATAGATACACAAGAATACACAAAATTAATAGAGGTTTGCCATAATGTTAAACTACGTCATTTTCCACCAATGCAGTGATTCACTGTGATGAAAAAAGGTTTACAAGTATAAAATCACACACCCTATTTTCTTTAACATTTCGATCAGCGTATTATGTCTGTACAGCGATAATAATTAGGTTCCACGATTGAACGTTGAAAATTTCGTAATATTATGGAGAATATGGAATATGTTTAACATCACCTTCTCATTTTGAGAAATTTTTGAAAGAAGAAAGGGTAATTAATAGACTGATAAATTATATTTACCTTTTCCTTGTTGATGTGAAGCAGAAACTACAATAGTTTTCTGAAGAGAAGAAAAGGACACGCCATAGGAAGTGGACGTCAAACAGGAAAGAAGAAATGAAGCCATTAGAAAACCTTCAAGTGCTGCCATTATGACTTGTATTTCAACTTAGAACCAAGAGAAATATCAAATATTTGTGATCCCAATGAGGCTTAAGTGCTGCAGTTGATGTGCATTTATAAGGATTTCAAGAGGCAGGGAAACTGGAAATTACACATTTCTCCTTTCAGTCGAGCCTTTTAGCCCTCTCATAGCTGCTAGCTGGTTCCCCACAAAAAGTGGGTTTTTTTTTTTTTTTTTAAATAATGGTACGTAAATTTTCATGGATGGATGACCACATGCGAGATTTATCATTTAACACAAGGCATTTTGTATATTATAATATCAAGTTGAACAAATTCGTTCAAACATTTAAAACTATTAAATGTTTCAACAAAAAATTAATTATCCTTTTATTTATTTAATTTGAAGAATAAGAGCATTTCCAATAGGTTATTTATTGACCTTATTCTCTCTATTTTAGAGTCGTTCCTCTTCTTGGGGTGTTTAATATATTCTATATCTTCAAAATTTAAAATAAAGACTAAGGAGTGTGAATTTAGCTCTGTAAAAGTCACTCTCCATACAATGTTTCATTTATTGTTGTACAAATTCCTACGGAAAAAAAATGAAAAATGTTGAAAAGTAATTGCTTATAGAATATGCAAAATAACGAATTCTTAGAATATTATTGGAGTTGTGTAAAAAAATAAACTCCATATTTAAAAATTTCGTAAGATTTTCTTTATAATAACTATTGAAGATACTTTAAGAGATTTTCTATTTATAAAAGTACTTTCGTATAATAAAGAATATTTTTAAATTTAGAATAAATTTTTATATATAGCCCAAAAGTGATCTCTATTTTGATTTTTGATTTTCCTTTTTTCTAAAATTATATATTATTTTTCTTCATCTTTAATTTAACATATTTTTTTAGATATTGGTGATTAATCAATTCAAATATTGTTTGAATAATTCGAGAACTAGATTTTAGATATAACTAATTAAATGCAAATATTATAAATTAAGAATATTTTTCAAAGATTCTTTAAGAGTGAAATGCTCTCTATTTTAAAGAATCAATCTTTAAAACTACGTTATAATAAACTCTTCAAATTAACGTATTAAAAGAGTGTACTTGACTTTTCAATTAAATGAATTCAAAATATTTCAATTCTTCATATATTGACTCAATTAAATAGTATATACAAAGAAAATTGAGAGATAATTTGAAAGGAAGTTAGTAAAAATAAAAGATAGGAAAAAAATAATAACTACATATTGAAAGTAGTCAAATTAAGTGTTAAAATTAAAGAAGTTGATAGAGTATTTAAAATTTTTTTATTTTATAAATTTATAAATGTTCTCTAAATTAAAAAATATAATCTCTAAAATAAAGAGTTTCTTGAATATACTCTAACAATAGAGAAAATGTTTAGCTCTTTAAATTTGAAAAATCAAACTCACTCTATTTTAAAAAATTAAAATAAAAAGTTTCTTGAAACTTATTTATTGATTTTTTTAAAAATAAAAAACATCTTATATTTTAGAAATTTCTCTAAGGCAGACAATTTGTTTACGTAAGCACAAAAAGTCAAACTCTGCAAATGGGAGCATTTAATGATTTAAAGAAGATGTTCAAAAAATATGCAAAAATCTTACGAGGGTGCATATCAAAAATGAATTTTCAGAGCATGTTCAAGAGTTGGAGTTAATTAATTAAAGAATTGTTTAGGATTTATGCGTTTGGGGTTTAGTTTAGAAGATGAGTTAAATATGTATTTCTATGAAAAACGCACACACTCTCTCTCTCTCTCTCTATCTCAAACATACATGTATACATTTTTTGATAAATTTAAGATGCCTTTGGCTATGCATTTTTTGCTTTTTTTTTTTTTTTCACAAGAAGAAAAATGATAGATTGAAGATGACAAAGACTGTTCCTATGGTGAGAAATCATTGTTGGATGTTTATAAAATAAATATAATATGTGAAAGAAATAATTAATTCAGATGAAGTGCCCAATTGGTGAAAATATGAAATTTGTGTGGGAGGTCGGGAGTTCGAGTCACACCTCACGCATTATATTAAAAGGGCTTTTTTGATCCAAATAAAATAATTATTACTTTTTTAATCATTTTCGTAATTATGTAATGGGTCTACTAGCTAGTAAATTATGACTGTTTTTAATTGCCCAGTATTAACAACTCATTACCACTGCAAATAATGCTGGATCATGGTGTAGGCAGTATCATCTTTTTTCTGCCTATATAAACACCCATCTGAACATTAGGAAAAACACACAAAAACGAAATTGTATTTTTCTATTAAAGAAAAAATATTATACTCAATTTTTCATATTTTCTGGAGTACACTTGAGAGTTCTGAAAATCAATTGTGATTGCTGCACAATTGGTTTATTTGATCGTTGTATTCCAGAGGTGATTGTCCACAGAGGTCGCAGCAGCTATCAACGAGCAATTTCGTTTTAGGACATCGTGCTGTCACGAGACTCGATCAGCCGATAAATTTTAATTCTGCACTTTACTGTATTACAACTATTAATCTATTTAACAATTATAAGCTAATTGAAGAGTATTCATTTCATTTTGCAACCAATCTAGTTTTGGTTATGGATTGACCAAAGGTGCCAAATGGGTATTTTGCGATAAATGATCATAATGAACCCTAAATTGCTTAAATGGTTTTTTTATTGTTTCTTGGCAATCATCTTAAGCAAGGAATTATTCTATGTGAACTTGAGGATTTACACCTTGGTAAACATAATATTTAAGTGGCATTTTATCATTGGCTGGTGAAAAAACAGTTGTTTCCACCAATTAATGATAAAAATGACATTTGGACATTATGTACATAAGGATGTAAATTCTGATACATATGTAGCAAAACTCGTTAAGCAAGTTGCACTAATCAGTATGACCCACTAATGGTTATTAGCTTAAGGATTAATATTGACCGGACTAGACTAACATATTATTGGTTTGATTGGTGGATCACTAGTAGAATCGATATCACTAATTTTAAATATTTTTTTTTTAATTTAAATAAGACTTTTGAATCATTTGCATTTTTTTAGTTATGAAAAAAGTAGAAGTTTTAAATAGTTGAGAACAATAATAAATTTGCCAAGCAAAATAAAATAATGGATTTTTTATTTCACTTTTCAGTCCTCTTTGACAATCATCAAAATAATTCTTTTTTTTTTCTTTTTTTTTGCTCAAACTCATTTTCAACTATACATTCTCATAATAAAATATTTTCACATAAACCTAAAAAAATATTTCTACTTTTTAGCAATGCATTCTCTAAAAGATCACTATTCCAAAACTCCAAAAAAAAAAAAAATCATTTTAATGATCGTCAAACAAGGGCTTCATGTCATGTTGTTCTTTACTAGATTGATAATTTGAAATATATCCCTAAACGGATAATAATATAACAATCATGCTACATAAACAGATTCAACTATTGAGTTTAAAAATAGTGAGACGTGTAGTGCAATATCATTGGATAATTTGAGAAAAATAATCATACGGGTATGTCAACGCAACACGTATCACCACTCATGTTCCTAAAACCCTATTTGAGTAGTATTATTCATAATACATTGGGCTAACCTAGTGAACGGGTTTGGATGGTTCAAGATCATTTCAATTACGAACAAGTCAAAAGGTACTAATCGAATGAGACCAATATCTAGTTTGATAAGTAATTTCCTACTTGACTTCATTTTAGAGGTTTAACTTTTCTCAATTATAAATAAGAAATGTTACACTTTTTTATTTATTTAATTTTTTTTTTTTTTTTTTTTTTTTTGTAAAATCCATTTGGGTTTATTAACTATTTTTAGGTTACCTCCTAAAATTAAATGGGCCGCTCCCTAGTAAAAAATGCCAATTACTTTGATAGTAGAGTAAAATTTATGATCAAGAAAATAATTTACTTATTTTTAACTTTAACAAATAAATGAATTGTTTACCTTCAAACTTTATAAGGTTCACCAAACATTGTCTAGAAAAAGGAAAATTGAGTATTTAGTTATCACATGACCTTGCTTTTAAGTTGAAGCTTGTGGTAAATCGCGTAGATAGTTGATTGTTATATTCACCTATTAATTTGGTCAGACTTCATGTCACGTCAATTAAGTTATTTCTGTTTTTTCAAATTATGATTCGATCTTATCACTTTTTGACTACTTATAAAGAACAATTAATTTATTTCTTATTAATTAGTCAATGCTTCGAGATTGAGGATGGTAAACTTTGTTATGGCCATAGCTAGGATTAGACATGTTGACCAACAACTCCTTAATTTAGACTAACCATAGAAGAAACAATTTGCAAGTTTGACTTATCAAAATATTACTAAAATTATATTAAATTTTTTTAAAAAAAGTGAAATATTAGATAAGGTGACCGAACAGATGATGAAAACCAATCCACACCGGAGCTTTAGCAATTGCAATGTTCTTAACGCTTATCCAAAATGTCTAATTAGGAATAATTGGCTACGTCCACTATAGCATTTTAATTAAATATTTTTTCTTTATAAAGAATTCTTTAATAATATGTAATTGTTGATTATTGAAAACTAATTAACAATATTTTTGTTTCCTAAAATCAAATTTGAATCCATGTAATTTGACAAAACTTTTTGAAATTATAAATTGATAGATCGCATAAAATGTATGGTTAAAAGTGAACACGAGTTATGGACCTAATGAAACGTGTAATTAAAATGAAGTCTGACCAGATTTTAAAAAGTTATACCAAACAAGAGATAAGATGTCTCAATTTAAGCATTTAAGATTTTCGAAGAATTTTATTTTTATATGATGAAAAATAATTTTTTTTTTCAAAGTAGATAAATTAACCTTGATGTTACCATTTTTAGAATACATGTTATAGGTTTGAAGCAATAACAAGGCTTTACTGTTAACTATTTTTTTCAATTATAAATAACATGTCTAACCTTGAATGGAAAACACTTTTGGGTTTAAACAATATATGCAATCTCAAACAATGATGGGTCTCAATTTATGACTACTTCTGTTATTTTCTTTAACTAGATAAATTTGTATAATTTTAAATGCATATAGGAATAATCGCATATGGCACTTTTTTGGAGTTCCTTCTTCAATTTTTTTAAGATTTTTTTCTCTTTTTTCCTTAATTTAATGAAGAGAACAACTAGACCAAATTGAATAAGAAAAGTAAGAAGTCAGAGCTATAATATACTCTATCAGCGATAAGATACGGATTTGAATGTCTAAGCAACTAATCAAACCTACTTAGCATTGAAGATAGGGAAATTGGCAAAATGATCCCGAACGTATGGCTCTTGTGCGCAAATGATCCCTAACATTTCATTCTTGACACTGATCCCCTCAACCTATAGGTTTTGTGTGCAAAAAGTCTTTTTGGATGGTTTCATCCTGTTAAAAGTACATATATTTTATTAAAAAGACACTTGTGACTTAAACCCATTTATACACTAATAGATCATTTGTGCAGATTTTTTAATGTATCATTTTTTGCAACGATTGCTAACGGTCGTCGTAGATAATTCATCACTACTAATAAAATAAAATAATTCATTACCAAAATAATATTTTTCAGTTTCAGTATAGCGTTCCTTTTTCTCTCTATTTGTTATGTTGGGGTCGCTTCTCTTTTTATTGATTCTTTTATTTTAAACTCTTTCGCAAGTATAGATTTTTGCAACAATACTTTTACTAACATTAGGGAATCAGAGAGGAATTTTGAAAACTTGGGATAGATGACAAAATCAGAAGCAAATGGACTTTTTGCACACAAAATCAATAGGTTGGGGGGTTATTGCCAAGAAAAGAAGGTTAAAGACCATTTGTGCACAAGGGATTACCTATGGACCTTTTATGCCAACTTCCCATGAAAATATAAACTTTGACATTTTGAGTCAAGTTGACAAAATTTATGTACTACCTTGTTCATTTTTTAAATTCAACGTATCATGCCATAAGCTAGTGATTAGTTCTAGCTAAAAATGCATTGTTAATTAGTAATGATATTATTGATATTTGAATTACCACTCAAGGAGAAAAACGTTTTTTGCTGACAAATATTAAGTCCAAATTATAATTGGTAATTTCAAAATTTGTAATTGACAATTTCTTAGTCAAAATCACGACATAGTTGAATTGTATTATGAGTTTATCAAATTGTAATCAAAGTTAAAATAAGAGTTATTGAGTCATAATTATAGCAAAAGATTTGATAGTATAAGTCTTGAAGGAGTCCAATGTGTCCAGGAAGATCACATATAATCATTGGAATGCATTTAGAAATCCAAAGAATGTCAAAGAGCCGCACAAGTTATGTTCCAAATTTTCAGTCACAACTTGCAATGCATTTTTAACAAAGAAAACATTCGAATTTAGACAATGCTATTTCTAGAAGAATAGTATCCCTTGAGTTTACTTTCCAACGCATTTTGAATCACTTTAATCGGATATTGGGATAGAAAATTATAATAAAAATACTAACGACTGCTTAACTGCTGCTCGCCTGTCGCTGGCTTAACGCTTGACAAGTCGACGTTCAGAAATATGCTTTGCTTCAAATTCTTAGGGTCTGTTTTCTTTGCTTTTTTCATGCCCTTTTCAATTTTCAGTTTTCGAAAACACTGGAAACATGTCTACTTATCTATTTTTATAAACGAATTTTCAAAAGTAAGTTTAAAATTTACAAAGAAAACGGAAAACGCTAAAAAAGTCGTTTTGACTGTTTTCAATTAAAACCAAGCAAAACCTTCATTTTTTATTTTTGAAAATAATTTTTCAAAATAACAAAAAGAACGCGTTTTCAGCAATCTCAAAATGAACACTCAAAATACAAAACTCAAAATGAATTTAAAACTAAAAACTAAAACACGAAGAGAACTACCCCTTAGTTTTTCAATCCATTTTCATCACAAATACTTTTCCCTAAATATATCTTACCCTATGAACGTCCAAAAGTATGTTGAATCAGATTTATTCCATAGAGATCAATTCATTGATGATCCAAAACATTTCATTGATTTCAAAATTCAATCACCACATATTACTTGATCCATAAATTTTTTCAAAACATATTTTGTTGATCAAACCTTATTATTTCATATTAAACCACATATTAAAACACACAAGATCTTTTGATCAAACATCAAACTACCTAATCCACCGGATATAAATCGATACTAGAGATCGGGAAAGGTTGTAGAATCACAAATTCAGGAAGACTACAGTGAAGTACCAGAAGTCGGGATCTGATGTGAAGAGCGCGCAATCCAGAAGCGATAACGTATAAACCAAGAGTCATAATTTGTTTTGAAGGAGTACACCTCTAGTAGAATCAAGGGAGATTGCAGGAATTGAGGTCAGAAGTTCTAAGGGGTAAACGGTTCTGAACCATACTATAAGTATGCTTCGATTTATAGTAGATTTATTAACTGACAAAATGGTCGGAGTTTTTAACCAATTGGGGTTTCTTCGTGAATAACTTTGATATTCTTTAATGTTTTAATTCACCCATGTGGTATTCAAATTTAGGACAAATTGACTTGTTNGTGTTCTTTACTATTTTAATTATTGATTGTGGTATTCTAAGTTAGAATAAATTGCTTTGTTTGATCTAACCATCTAGAAACAATTAATAAGTGACTTGTTGCTTTTAATTGTGTACTTTCACACGTGTGTCTAAATAATTTAAAATTTTCAAGTGGTATCAAAGCCTTAGTTACGATCCTTGACCCTAATTGTTTACTTAAGTCAGTCATTGTCTATTCCTCCTTATTTTGGTGACAGTAATTATGCCTATTGAAATGTTATTAGAGCTTTTCTTAAATCTATGGTTGAACATATTTAGGTGAGTGTTCAGAATGGTTGAACCGCCCCCATCTACCACAGTTGCAGGTGTAGTTACCCCTACTTTTATTTTCATTTGGTCTAAAAAAGATTTAGATAAGTGTAATTGAAACAGTAAAGGGCTTTATATTTTATTTATGGCTATATCACCTGAAGAGTTTAAGTGTGTGTCGATGCGTGAGACTACGAAAGAAGTTTGGGATATTCTTGAGACCTTCCAGATGCAAAGATTGTGAGAAAAGTGATGAGATATCTACTGTGAAATTTAGATCTAATGTGAATGTTATTGAAGAGAGTAAAACCTAGATGCAATAAAATTGAAGAACTCGAATGGTCTCCCTAAACATATGAACTTAGCCTACCTTAGTCTAAGAAAGACAAATACATAGCCCTCAATACTATTAGGGAAGCTGTGAGTGACACCTATGATGATGAAAAACTTAAGGATGAAGACATTGCCTACCTTTCTAGGAAATTTAAGAAACTCATTAAAAAGAAGAACAAATCTTCTGAGAAATATAAGGGTGAATCTAGTATACCTACGATAAACGTAAGAAGATTAATACTTAAGATTCTTGAAAGAGGTCTGCGAGGTGTCATGAGTGCCAGGGATTTGATCATGTAAAATCTGAGTGTCCTAACCTGAATAGAAACCTAGGCAAAGCTATGACTATTATTTTCATTATTTCAGGGAGTTAATTATATGAGTTGGAATGAGAATTTTAAATTTTTTTATTGATAGATGACTTAGAGGGAGTCATTTGATATATTTACTGGAATTTTATTATTGATATAATGTTGTGTTTTGTCTATATTGATATAAAGTTCTATGATTTATTTTTAGAGTTTATAATTCACATGATATTTCATGCTTCGGTGTTACACGCATTTTATTTTTTGTTTTATTTAACTTAGTTATATGATTTTGGTTTTGATAGTTTCCTCTTACTTTTCACGTGAAATTGTGGTTTCCACGTGTTTCAGGAAATAGGTAACAAAGTATTGAAGAAAAATTTGAAAAATTTATTTTTGGGTAGTTTTAGACTTACTAACTTTGAAATAAATATGATTTTGTTACGAAATGTCAAAGGGGGATTGTTAAGTCCAAATTATAATTGGCAATTTATAAATTTGTAATTGGCAATTATTAGTCAAAATCACGTCCTAATTGAATTGTATTAGAAATTTATCAAATTATAATCAAAGTTAAAATAGAAGTTATTGAGTCCTAATTATAGCGTTATTGAGTCCTAATTATAGCAAAATAGTTGAAATTGTTTTTGGTTATTCACTTTTCTTACTAGAAATTTTTATACTAATAATCTGAGAGAAGAAACTATGTATAATTAGTAGTTCTAATACACCACAAGTCAACAACAAACTCATATGTGGCGAAAAAATAGAAAAATCTTTATCCAAATGCATCATATATCCGTAATTAAAATCTGATGAAAAAGGTAACATCTGCACACCATCTTCTACGAGTTAAAAATCTGTTTTTCAAAATAGTTGTTAACTAATATGAAATCAAATCTAACCTAGAAAGTCAGTGAAAAACTAGGAGAAAAATTGTGATTTTGGCTGCGATTCCATAGGTTATTACATACCATCGGCTGCCTTTAGGAGTGTCATGGGCAGCGATTTCAGCTGTGAGAGAGGTGATAGTGAATTTCGTTTTTCAGTAGTGGCTGAGTCAGAATTGAGTGGTACGAGGGGGCTACTGGGTTGGACAGGAGAAAAAAAATGCACTATAACCAATATTTTAAAAAAAAAAAAAATAAATTGGCTTAGGCTGGGTGGGCAAGGGTGGGTTACATCCCACCCCTATCTCCGCCCCTGTATCCCTCCTTCAATTTTAAAGTCCATGTCAGCTTATTACTGTAGTTAGGTTGATTACAATACATAAAGCGACCATGGTTGGATGCAAATTAAAGTTGGTGAATCGATTGCTCGAAATTAGGGATATATGACCAAGTTGCACATTCATTGAAAGTTAAGTGGCTGATGATGTACAATGTATCAAACCCCATAAATGGGTCATTGTTGGGGACTTGTAAGGAAAAATAAGTGTAATTGTAACACAATGTAAAATTACACATGGGAAATTATTTTTCCCAAATAAATTGCAGCAAACATTCTCAACATTTTCATTCTTTTACACTTTCATCCCAACCTTTTTTTTCAACATATATATCCTAACTTTTGATAAATTGGCGGCATTCATCCAACTGGATGATTCCTGTCAATTTCTTCGTTAGTCAATCCATTTGATCAAAATAATAAAAAAATAAAATGGGTAAAATAATTATTTTATTATTTTAATTCAAATATTATAAACAAAAAAATATATGAAAAACAAAAGCAAACCATGTGGCAAAAAAAGGGTAAACACAATAATTGCGTCCATTAATTTTAGTAAAAAACTTAAGGGGCCGTTCTCTTCGTGTTTTAGTTTTCTGTTTTGAGTTTTGAATTCGTTTTGTATTTTGTGTTTTGAGTGTTTGTTTTGAAATTGCTGAAAATGCGTTCTTTTTGTCATTTTGGAAAACTATTTCTGAAAACATAAAAACTAAAAAACGCGTTTACTTTGAAATTTTGAGAATTTTTTTTATAATATTTTATTT
>CAIGRB010139958.1:31177-44704 GCA_903798255.1 Fraxinus quadrangulata | reverse complement strand
ATTAATTAAATATATTAATATTACAATTTCATATAATTTGGTTACAAATTTTATATAATTGGTCACAAATCACAAATTTTATATGTCATAAATTATTTTACGATCACAATTCAAAAATTTTATAAGTCACAATTTATTCATCGATCACAAATCAAAAATTGAACAGTCACAAATCAGAAATTTTATAGGTGACATTATTTTACAGTCACAATTCAAAAATTTTATAGGTCACAATTTGTTCATTGATCACAAATCAAAAATCGAAACGTCACAAATTATTTTGCGGGTCACAAATCAGAAATTTTATAGGTCACAAATTAAAATTTTTATAGGTCACAATTTACTTCATTAGTCACGAATAAAAAAAAATTGTATACACAGTTTATCGATAGGTCATATATTTTCAAATTTTTTTGTCACAATTTTTTTTTAATCACAAATTATCAAAATTTAAAGTTACGGATTAATAATAAGTCACAATAAACCAAATAGTCGATTACATACACCAAACACCACATCCCCGTCCTAATCCTCTGCCAACACTTGGTCACAAAGCAACCAAATAATTGGTCACAAATACTATCTCACTCCGCCCCCGCCACAACACCATCCAAATCACCACCGTCATTACCCCCACATCCATCGTCGTCATCCCCGCCACAACATCACCTCAACTACCACCATCGCTTTCTGCACCATACCACCAACAAAAATTGTCGCCGCTGCCCGCCATCCACAACACCACCAAAACCTCAAAAAAATAAAAAATAAAAAAATCGACCAGCACCGCCAAAGCTCCAACGAAGCAGATCGGAGGAAGAAACCAAAAGCCCAAAACCATCGTCGTTGCACCCCGCCTCCACTAACCACACCACCACCACCACTAGCATCATCACCGCACACATCGCACCACCACAGATTCACACCTTTTTATGTGAGGTACAGATATTCGCGACCAACATGAACCATTCCCATCGCTAGATCCACTGCTAGAACCAACAAAAAATACCCCAACCGTCGATCTACTACCAACGCCACCAATAAAAACCACTGTCATGAAGACGACGGCTAGGAACTGAACGCCGAAATGATTCCACATCATCACCCAGAAGATTCGGATTGCAGTGCCCAACACTACCTACTGGCGATGAAGATGGCGGTTGGGAATGGGATGCCGACTGCTGCGTGGAGGTTGACTGTCAACGGAGAGCGAGGAGATCGGAGTGTGGAGATGAGAGAAGGCAGACAGAGTAAGAAGAGAGAGAAGAGAAAAGGGGGAGGAAAATTAAAATAAAATTGATTAGAGTTTAGGATAAAAATTGTACACTTAATATTTAGTATTTAAAATAAAATGTCGGATTTTTGAAAAGTTAAACTTTTAATCTGATTTTTGAAATTGAATATTTAAAAATCGTTTTTATGTAATTTTCTTTTTCTAATTTAAAATAGACAGCCCATTCATAGTATTGTCAATTTTGGTCTTCTTATTCCATTGAGATCAAGCGGCAGCCCAATCAGGTTCAATCCTTGCCCGAAAAATAACCCAAGAAAAGGAGAATATTTTTTCTCCCCAATTCCGTTTTAACAGCAGCATTTTTTTTTAATTTTAATTTTAATTTCAATCGTTCACAAAAGGGGGCTGGGATTTCTTACACGATCATTACAAAATCCCAGAAATGGAACTCAATAGATTTCCATCAATCTTCGTTTTATCAGCGTTTCTCTATCTGGGATTCATTTACTATGTAACAGTATTCATTTTTATAGAAGATTGGTTGGGATTACAGAGCTCAGCTGGCTCATTGAATGCTCTGATCTTCACTTTTTTGGCCTCTCTCTGTGCTTTCTCTTTCTGTGTATGTGCTTTCACTGATCCTGGCCGTGTCCCATCTTCGTATGTCCCTGATGTAGAAGAATATCAAATCTCAGATCAAGAAACCAAGAAAACTGTGAGTTTTTTTCTTGATACGTGTAAAGAAGTTTATAATAGTGAACGTCATGTTATAAAGTACGTTTGTTATTTTTAATTTATTTATTTTTTTCTTTTTGGGATTAGGTGAGCATTTAGTTGATGGTTTTTTGAATGTGAATTTTAGCATTAATTGCATGTTTTAGTGGGTGATTCTGGCAAATTATGATCTGAATGTGTGTGTTAACGGTGATTCCGGAAAGCTTGGATTTTTTTTATTGTAAGCACTGTATGATATATAATCTCTTAAATTAGGCTTGGTTTATCTGCACTATGTACAATAGGGATTATCTATGTAATATGTAAAACTTCAGTGGAATTATGAAAGAGGCGGTAAAAAATAAAAATTCAAACAACCACTAAGCTTGTTCCCACAAATTTTGGGTCGGTTTCATTCACCAATGGAATGTGTTTCAGATTCATATTATAAGATGTTACAGTTTTACGCTTCTCGTGAACCTACCTGTGTGTGAGACTGACTTTGAAGTACATGTATGGAGACATGGTGTACCAAAAAAAATTAGTAAGTTATGGCAAATTTTTGCCACAACCGAGAGAAGAAACCACAGAAAATGTTGACAACATTATTATTATACAGTTATCTGACAATGTGATGAATGATCTGCCTGGGACTCAATGGCCGTAGAGGATGACCAATTGAATTTTTATCAAATCCTTTTATTGTTTTGTGATCCATGCATTGTCAGTGGATGTATAAAATCAATTATTTACAACCAAGAAGTACTAGATTCTCTTTTGGATAGGCCCTAAAAGGAGAAGGAAGGCTGGAATGCAAATATGCGTCTATTATTGAATTTACCCAACCCGATAGGGCCCATTTTGGGAACGTCCAGTGCCAAAGTCACTGAATGTGTAAGTCGCCAATTCTTGAACTATGTAATCTGTTCGGTTACAGGCAGGCATTTTACAAGAGGTTTCTAATCTACATTTGTGTGATTCCTTTGATGAAAATCTCAATAATTCAAAATACTTGTCAATGAATCGAAAAATAAAGATTTAATAAAAAGATTGACACACAAGATAAATAGAAAAAAAATGATAAGAAGATATGCCTCCACCCCTTACATATTTGATACATTCTCCTACAAAGAAACTCATAACACTAACCCCATTCATAATTCCATCAGTTATTCGTCACCTATTGTACCTTCTTCAAATTCTACTAATTCACCCATTACTTCATCAAGACCATGAATACGAGCAATGCCATCCCTTACTTGAAGTACGATACCATTACTTACAATCTTTGCTTCTCTATTATGTTGCCTAATACGTTATTTCCTATGATAACCGAGTTCATGAATTATGGTCTGCAAACAATACGAGCTGCAAGGTACATTGGTCAACGTTTCGTGATTACCTTTGTCCTACGTGAATTCTGTACCAGCAACAATGGTATCTCCAATTATAGCCTTTCTGGGAAGTAAAATATATCTCTCAATAAAAATACTTATAGATCAAAAGTAACAAAGCATGTATTTTGATTTTGAAGAGGAATATTTGATCAATTAAGGTCTATATTAATCTCAAACCATTCTTCACTTTGTCTCACGTACTACATTTTTGTTTGTTTATCTATTCTTCTTTTAAAATCTTAGAATATAAACATCAGCATAAGATTTTTGTCTAGATTGATTATGTTTATTCATTTTTTGTTCTCTTTTCTCTCTTTTTATCTTTTCAATATGTTTATCATTGTATTGCTACGGTCAGTTGAATAGTTATACCAGTCCGGATCTATTGAAGTTTTCAAATTGCTTGAATATAGAAATAATATGAAATTCAATTGTTGGATGTATGCTGACCTAGATCAATATAAATTCCATCTTGGATGTGTGGTTCTCAGGGTGTGCATCGGATGCAGTGTGATAAGTGTTCCACACACAGGCCTCCAAGGGCTCATCATTGCCGTGTCTGCAGAAGGTGTGTTCTGAAGATGGTGGGTGCTAATGGATTTTTTTTCCCCCATATATATTGGATAAATAACTTTGTGAAGGTATTATTAATTTGCATCTAATTTTTTCTCTGTACAAACAAAAAAAAAATGGCGCAGGATCACCATTGTATCTGGATTAATAATTGTGTGGGCCATAGAAACTACAAGTCGTTCCTCGTCTTAATCTTTTATGCAACTGTGGCCAGCACCTATTCTGCGGTAAGCTTAGTTCAGTCCTTTGTGCTTTGATTTTTTCATTTGGATTAGCCGATGTTATCTCTTTTCCATTCTCAGACTATGATCATAAGCTGTGTACTTCAGAATGATTGGGATTCTAGTCGAAGCCTTCCTCTCAAGATCTTTTATGTAAGTTGGCAGTAAAACATTTGTGATTGTCTTTTGAATCTCTAGTCTACTAAAGGTGTAAAGATGGTTGGTCAGCACGGGGTCCAACTCTTGGGGCTCTGGGGCTGCATGTTGCAGGGCAGGCCTATTAATCTAAAAGAACCAAAAAAGTGTCTTGGAAATGGACCAATTCTGCATTAAGCCTGGCACGCCAGAAAAATTGGGTTGTCCCTGGCCGTGTCACATTTTGATAGTCCTATTAATACTTGTTTGAACTTTTTTATGTTTTCCGAGTAGAAGAGTAGATTTGTTCTTGTTCCAATCGTGTTGAGTACCAAAAGAAGCCCAAGATTTATTAGCATTCCAATCTTATGTTGAGATTAATTTTATAAAGTCTCCAACATCATATAATTTTAGCCTTAGGACATGTGAGTAAAGAATCATTCCTTAGAAGCTGATAATTGCTGTCTAACATAATTATGTACCTCTTTTGTTATTAGCAACTTGTGAAACGATTTTGTATTTTGATCAACTTGACCATAGCTAGATCAAATCCATATGTATCACGAAAACTCATGCTTAAAGCTAATCGATAATTTTATATTATGCATTCCCTTTGAAGCAGTTCCTTATACTTTGCATTCATATGGAAATGTTTTAAAAGAAATCTCTGTTTCGTAATACTGTATGGCGTGTGTTCTTCACTAACTGTTCATCAAATCTTCTGGCACATGATAAAATCTTCTTCATTTATTTGTTTCTTCTTCAATTGAGATTGTCAAGTGGTTCCGAAAAATCTGATAAACTATGCATTTCAGGTTGGGTGTGGATTAATGATTGTTGGGCTAAGCCTGACATTTGGAACTTTCTTGTGCTGGCATGTTTACCTCACTGCTCATAATATGACAACCATAGAGGTAAGAAGCATAGCTTTGCATCATGTCGAATTTATTCATTTATTCATACTGTAAATATTGATTTTTTTAATTGTCAATCCCCTTACAGTATTATGAGGGAAAACGAGCTGCTTGGTTGGCTAGGAAATCTGGGCTGAGCTATCACCATCCTTTTGATGTTGGTGTTTACAAAAATATCACCCTGGTCTCTCTCTCTCTCTGCCAATGTTTGTGTGTGTCTGCATGTGCATGTGTGCTTGCCTGTGACTATGTTTGTGTTTGTGTTTGAGATACCTTGATGGTATGTTTGCTACATGGAAGATTTAATAGTACTATATTTAGTCTCAAATTGACACAATTTATAATCTAGAAAAAGGTGAATAGATTAAACCACAATTCTTTATGTTTAAAGATTTCTTGAATAACCAAATTTTATGTGTTTATTTATTTTTGCAAAATTTTTATATTTGGTAGTCAATTATCAAAATCATGAATAAATAAATGATCAAGATATAAAGAGAAGAGTAATAGAGATAAAACCACATGTATAGTCGTTCGACTCCCAATTTAATATATTTTTGGTGTTTTCACTCAACAAAAACAGCAACAACAAATTCCCTTTTATTTTGGTTGGTTCGAATACCAACTTACAGCAGTAGTTTTGATAAAAGGAACGAATTTGCAAAATATTCACATCCTAGGGTGAACTTAGAAGTAGCAAGGGTTTCTTGCTATATAATTATGTCGCTCAACTAGGCAAATATACATTTTCAAAGCACTCCGAATTTTTCTTGCACTTATCACTTCACTGCATTCACTTGTATTGATCTACTTCTGCAACTGAAATTCAATATGCATTTATAGCAAAATTTCTATAGTTCATAGCCATTTACAAATGTTCAAAATTTGATATTGAACTTCAAACTCCGTTGCCATTTGCCAATGCTGTCAGCAAAATAGAAGAATTTTTTTCCAATTTCAGTGCCACTGCACTATTGAAGATATCATTTCATCTACCTACTACTACAAAAGCTACGAGACTACTATTTATTTATACTATAATATTATTATGTGTCATTTTCATGTTTGTCTCGTGCACAAGTGCGATTTGTTATTTTCTTGTAGTACACACTACACATGCCTATGTAGTAGGTCCAAAAAAAAGCATATAGACAAAAACACAAGCAAAAACATTCGATATATAACAAGCATATAAATTTGTACATATAAATATATGTATGCACCTGTGTTATGTTATAATTTCAATGTTTCCAAATTTCAATTTTCCCTTGTAAATGGTATGAAATTTCAACATCTACACAGCTGAAACTTCTGTTTTTCTGTTTGTTTTGCTGTAAATAAAAAAGGCCATTGATCAACACTCTTAATATACTCCATCCGTCCTTTAAAGATGTGCTTGATTCCATTTTCACACAACTAAGAAAATGTAATTAATATAGTTGGAGATATAAATTTTACTTACATTTTTCGTAGTATACTCCATTAAATAATGGATTAAATAGGAGTAGTTTATATTTTATCGATAACAAGGCACATTAAATCAAGGCATGAGAAAATTAAGAAATCAACTATAATCTCAACAAGAAAAGTAACCTATAATTTGGGACAAACAAAAAAGGAAAGCAAGCTTATCTTTATGGGATTGAGGGAGTAACATGTTGTTTTCACTTAAATGAGTTAAAAAAAAGTTCTAAAATTATGACGAGTATCTTATCAAATGTGAATGATAATTAGTGTATAATTTTTTAAGAGCATTTGATTTAAAGGAGAGTATTCTCATTTTATAGAAACAGTATTTGCTTGTACATGTTTTTTGGAACATTTTATATTCGAATCGATGGGATGAATTTTTAAAATCTGTTTTTATAAGTCTGTTAATATGTTATAATCCTTCTCACCTTACTTCAAATTATTTGGAGATCGTTTTTGTGGACAATGCTTTAATGTGGTAATGTGTGCTTAGAACTGTTATGTATCAGTTTGTGCATGCATCCGAGGAATTTATCGAATGAATTTTAAAAATCTCTTTTTCACAAGAGTCCTTCAAAAATCTAACTTGTAGAAACTGTCTAATTCTCTCGGTTGCAATGGACTGCACACACAAGATACAGATGAAATCCTTTGTTCAATAGTATAGTAAGTTGAAATGGAAGAGAATTTTAACGTTGCATTAATTGCTTTCACTATTCTCTTCTTTTTTCTTTTCATATTTGTTGAAGGATGAGCAATATTTTCTACATATGGTCAATCTTCCGAGTGTAGGAAGTTTGATAAAAATGTACATGGACAAATGGTTCTATTCAAATGATCATGCACTTTCTGAATACGCAGTTTAAAAAATTGCATGCACGATTGAATTCAGATTCAGATGTTTTCAGTCTGTAAATGGTACTATTTTCTATATAATAGCTTTGATTTTCAGGCTAAGGATATGCAAGATAGAGAAAAAAATGAAAGACCACTGAAACAAAAGTAGAAAAATATCTTCCGAAGAAAATTTTTTATGAGGTTTTGAAAATTTATAACTGTCTATTTGAAAGAAAATTTTGAGAGATTGAAGTGTAAAGCAAGAAACCATTGCTATTTGTGTAATACTTGTGTGCTCTGCTATATGTATCAACGTGTGCGAACAGCAATGAAGCTTTACAAACTCTTTTATTTGATAAATAACAGTAAATATGTTATTCATGCTGCGATCAGGTCTTAGGTCCAACCATGCTAAAATGGCTGTGGCCCACATCATCAAGTCATATCAAAGATGGGCTTAACTTTCCAAGTGTACGTGATAGCTCATCACACGTGTCCTACAATTTCTGAAGCTGTCGTTATTCGTCTGGTCAGTCATTGTATAAATTATCTTTCATTATTTCCTACTTGAGAGGAAATCACAGGTCTCCTGTATAATTTGTACATAGCATTGACTTATGTTAGAAATCAGTAATCGATTTTGCTCTTAATTCCTTTTCTGAAAGCATTTGGCGGGATTTATGATCTTAAATACAATACTTGCAAATAGAGTTGATATTCGTTATTTCAGCCTTCTCAAGGCCAATTTGATCAAAGGTAAAACAAACACTATATGCTTTTATAGAAATGATTTTATTTCAATATATTTTCTACCATGTAAGGTTTTTTATGTGTTGGAAGAAAATTTGCATCATTTTATTCTGTACTTATGCCTCACAAATTGCAATAACTCGTTCCATGTCTTTGTAAATCTGTACTCTTCGAATCATCATTTTCTTGCCTGTGGTCAGTGAACGAATTATACTCTCTGGTGCTATTTCTATGATCTTTCTGGTTTCGTAATCTGATGCTTGCGATTAGATGTCAAGTGTCCATGTGGTTAATCTTGCAGTTAGAATAATATGCTTATCTTGTCCTCCTCCTTTTTTAAGTTCCAGTACCTTGGAACATAATCTAACAGCAGCATAGTAGATTATGAAAGAAGTTTATCGTATTACATGTTTATGCCCTATTCTTTATTATCAACAAAGATGCGTGGTCATTGCTGGAGCATTGCAGGTGATCTGTTATGAAAATTGGACAAGAAATATATTTCAATGACATGTTTGGTAAGCCGTATTAAAAAGTACTGGACAATGACATAGACAGGATTTTAGCTTCTTTTTCACTATCTAAAATTGTCCAATGTGAATTACCTAACACATCACTAATGCATAAGATCTTATTGCTCAAGGATCATCACTGATCTCATTGAAGCTTTTATATCCTCCAGCAAGTCTTTTTCCTGTATATAAATATTCGCATCTGTTGCCAGATTTCTGCATAATTTGTGTCTACCCAATCAAATGAAACCCTCATTGATTACGATGGTACTACCATATGCTTTTGATATCGTGTCGAATAGGCTTTTTTTTTTTTTTTTCTCTCGTAAATTCTTGAGATAATCTGCTGTTCTTTCCGTATATTTACTATGTCTTGCTTTTGATTAGTGGCTGTAGCCCCGTAATTGGCTTCGGTTCGATACTAGATGAGGCGATACTTGTATAAGAGTGTGCAAAAGTTATAAACTCAAGTTCCATGGTTACACATTAGCGAAATTTCAAGTGTCAGGTAATGGGTAAGTGAGCACAATCATCTGCCGGCTCCCCGAGCACCAAGTTATCAGTATCATAGGGGGCAAGCACTGGGGGGAGCATGGCGCACCTCGCCGCCTCAAAGACCAGCCCCTATGGGAGGTCAGGCACGAGCAAACCAGCCCTCGCTGAGAAAGCAACCTCCTTTTAAGGGAAATTAACACCACTTGGGTGGACCTATCATTGGCGGACATCATGTCCGAGGTTCCACTAATAACCCTCATTAGTTTATCTGAGCTGCCAAGAAGCCTGGTGATGTAAAGCTACTGGGTCCAAAAGGTCCCCAATGCGACAGAAGATATCCTAGTGTCAGGAGGAAAAATTACTTTCGCTGTGGAAATAGGAGGAGCTAAGTGTGGCTGGAAATTACTTGGAATTCTTAATCATTGATCGGAGGTCTGCTTACAATGGATTCTGGGCTTCCCCGCGCTAAAACAACTTCAAGCGATAACTTCAATTCATCATTTATGTATGAAATTTCCAACCAGACAGGGATCACTATTGTAAAAGGAAATCTAAGGCACTGCCTGAGAATGCTATTTAAGTGCTTTGAGAAAAGAAGCACCAAGAGCTCCAGCAATAAACACGGTTATGATGATAGAACTCGTCGAAACAAATTCAATGGAGATTGAAATCCTGGTAGTACTAGATGAAAGTTTGGATACTAGAATCATAGAATCCAACTCTGAAGCCACAACAATCGAAGAGCTAGAAAGAATTTTTGCGAGCGACGATGATTCGTTGAAAGTACTTTGGATCGACGCTGTCCTCGTCGACGATCTGAAAGCTAAAATCAAAGTATAGTTACATGATTGAAGTGAAATTAAAGTGTAGTTATCTGACTGAAATAATATTAAAATGTAGTAACTCGATTGAACAACAGTACAATATAGTTACTCGATTAACACTAAGTGAAAGTATAGTTCCTATAAATGAAATTTGTGTGTGTAAGGTATTTGATGAAAAAAGTGTATCCCATCCTTGTGTGAGAAGTCGTTGTTGAAAATAAAATATGATCAAAAAGGTTATTCTACTCTCTAATAATTTAGATGAGGTCACAATAGGACAATTGCCACGTAGCTTCAATGTTCTTTTCGTATGCTTTCTAATCTCTATGTCTCACTTATGTATCATGAAGCTCCATAATTGACTTCACATCTCGAATAGACCAGTCAATAGGGGTATTAGAGTGGGCAAATATCACTTATTCAAATCTATCAAAATTTCACATGTAAGTTTTTGATGAAAAACGTCAATCTAATTATCATGTGAAAGGAAGCGTTGAAAGCAAAAAAAAAAAGGTTTGGCTTGGCTTGTTTGTTGTTCGAGTTGCGATTTAACGACCTTAGGATGACTTGAGTTCAAGCAATTTACTTAAATAGTTTTATTAGCTTCTAGCATTAATTAGCTCGGCAAATTGAGTTAAATGGTTGAAGCTTTTCATTCTTGAGCTGGTCTCTAAACCAGTCATGTTTGGTTATGCTTAATACTTCGAAGTCGATTTTAAGTTGATAATTCATCTAATAATTATCTCAATTAGAGCCCCCAAGAAGGTAACCATTCAAGCCCCAAAAAGTAACCATGAACTTGACGTGCCATGACCCCCTATGCAAAATTAACATCTGTTTGAGGGTAGCGTTCGTGACCACAAAGATTTTCATGAAACACCTTGAGCCCGAGGGCAATAGCTTGAGCTAGTGATCAATGTAAAGCTACTAAAGGTAAGCTCGTCCTTAGGGCCGGCCTTGATTATAGGCGACATAGATTGTTGCCGCCTAAGGCCCCACATAGGCGAGTGCTTTCATAATGTTAGTGCATTTAATATTTATTTTTAAACTTTCTATTTATAGAAGACCTCATGTAAAATTGACAACTTTCACGCAATTTTAAGGTTTGCCTTGCTCTACCTTCTCAATGACAGAATTCTACTATGATATTACTATTTCAACGGTAGAGTCTCGTTATTGCTAACTATCGTGGGACACTCCCGCATGATCAACCTACCTACGCGGTTAGCTAAATTAGGAATCCTAACCCACTTAGATTATGGATCATGTTCAATACGTATTTCTAATGGGACTAGCATACGAAGCCCCTATATAGTCATTCCTTATTTATTGTTAAGGCGCATTTTAGACATACCGTCTATAGGCTTGTGAATATTTTCTCTTTCAAGTTTGCTGATTTAGATAACGAAAGGCCGTATCTCGACTCCTTTGTGTAGAGGACACTTGAAACATTTCCTAGTGCTTAAAAATTGTGAGCCATCCATAGCTATAAAATTGAGATAATTTGATAAGATTGCCACGTCACATGGCAATCATGTGTCATAGTAGATGTCGACGTAATTCTTATCCGTTTTTGTGTGTACACATATGCACAGACAAATGTATACACGTATATTCTGTGCAATAAACCATAGAATACTGATATTATTGCAGATCAATACATTTGTAACACCAACGTTACAAGATATTATTGTAAGTACATGTTATGTTAGATACAGGGCTGACACTTGACATGTGACATTTGGTGGTGGCTTTACATGAACTCAATTATAATGTCCCTAGATATTTTTTGCATATTGTTCAAGTTATTTTTATTGAAATATTAGAATTTCAAAAGAGAGTGCTATTTAGTATTACTGATATTAAACACTAGTTTAATGACAAATCCAGGAATTTGAGTAAGAATGTGCATTGCCGCATGACGGGCGCCCAATATATGAAGGAAAAAAAAATTCGATGGAGCCAACACGGGCCCACCACTGCACAAGTTTGTGTCATCTTAAAAGTCAGAACATGAGTCTGATTTAAAATGATCTATCATTTAATAGCTATAGAAACTGATATTAAAAGCACTAATTGTCTAACTTTATTCGTCTCAATATAAAGCACTAGTTTTCTCTTGGGGTTGAGGCTCATTTTCATGCACATAATTTTTGAGAAAAAAAGTTTCCTCCATGAAATTCTAGATTGAGACATAGTTTTAGTTATTTACCATTTAAATGAATCGTATAATTTTACTACCCCTCGCCATTGTTCATACATCAAAACAAGGATCTCGCCATATTAAAAGTGGCAACAAATAATATTCGTGTTCAAGAGGCTCGAGCTATGTGAAAACTAAATGTAAGGGTTGAACTAAATAACTTGTCGAAATCAGAATCGTGGTTGATCTCGAGGAGCAAAACAGTTAACCTTAAAAGGCTGGTTGAGCATATTAAACGAGTTCGTTTTAGCAGATTTTAGATCAAAGTATAAATAAATATATCATCTAAATAATAATAATAAAAAATTGAAATTTCAAATTGATAGATACTTTTACCAACCATCTGGACATCCAAAATCTATCAAAATCGTACACGTGTGTAGGACTAGTTAAAATTAAATTGATTGCACAATTTCTGCTAAAAAGGACAAATGAAGAATTCAATGTCGACATTATGAGATAGCTAAGAAACGTGGAGAATCGACTGCGAGATCTGATCTTTTTAATGAAAAACTGTAACCATGTTCCTCAAACTTAGAGGTTGTCCATGATTGGGTTCTTGAACTTCGTTTTTGATATTTGAGATTTAACCTTGATTTTAAGAGTATTTAATAATTTTTTTAAAAAAATAATTGCCTAATATTTTTAAGAGTGCAAATAAATTCAATGACCAAAACAGAATACGTTTGTTTTTCGATAAAGGTCCGTTTGAATTATCTATAATTGTTTTCTTGGGAACTATCAATTAATTATATTTGATTAGTATAATTTTTCACGTGAAAAATATTGAAATTTTGGATCTTTTGGTGTTCGTTTGACTTTGTTTTATATAGAATTTGTCCATTAAAGGGATATAATTTATTACAATTGAGGATAGAATTTGTTTGCATTGCTAAAAAAATAAAAAAAAGGTAGAAGTGGGAAAATGGAATTCAATGAAAACCAAGAAAATGAGGTCATGTGGAGGTTGGGGGGAAAACCAATACCTGAGAAAATTTTGCCTAACAAACAATATAAAAGATGGAAAATGGAAAATGATTTCTAAGTTCCTTGGAAAATTGGAGATATCAAATAGGGCATTAACTTAAATTATATCTAAGCGTTGAGTTGTTTATATTGACTACTAATGATTAAAGTATCTCCAAAGAAACTCTATAAGGGTGTGTATGATTGGTATTATTAAAGAAAGAATGTATTTTAAATAGTGATATAATGTAAAATATGTGGTTAAAAAGTAAGGAAGTGTTA
>CAIGRB010139958.1:0-24660 GCA_903798255.1 Fraxinus quadrangulata | reverse complement strand
ATTTGTGAAAAGACAATTTTGCAGGAATACATGAATGAAATAAATAGAAATTCAAAAGAAAAACACGAAAAAAAATAAATCCTAAAATATTATCTGTTAGTCATTAGAATCTCGTCGATAATTGAATCTATACTCATACTGAAGTAACTTTAGAAGGCTATTCTAGCAAAATTGCCGACTCTATTCTTCATTTCTCTTTTAATAAAATAACAAATCTATCAAAAAAAAAAAAAGTTGATATTAAAAATGTGTGTGTTGTTTCTCCAAAAAAAAAAAAAAAAAAAAAACACAAACAAATGAATGTACTGTATGAGACGTGGAGAATCGACTGTGAGATCTGGTCTGTCTTTAAATTTTCTTATTCTACTTTATTATAATCTCACGGAATGTGACCTTGATTTTGGCATGTTCCTCGAAGTTTATGAATAAATGTCGGTCTAGTTGTATGGAAAAATTGGACTTGCAGTCCCCCAATAATTGAAGTGATCACATTTGAGTCCTCAAACTTCTTTTTCCTCCTTGCATTTAGGTTGTCAAACATTTTGTTGACGTTCGAGTTCCAACCTTCAAGTTTTAGAAAAGTTGGATTCTTTTAGATGGAAACTGGACATAGAAGTTTTGTGGAGTATATTCAATTTGAACTTTCAAATTTTTTTAGAATTTTTTTTTTTTTTAAAGTAAATGACTTTTGTAGAATTTAATGAATTGTTTAGAGTCTCCTCCCATCCATAGTCCTTGTTAGTTTGCCCCACGTTTCACCATTCCTATATGTTTCTCAATATTATCTCCAACCTGTCATTGCTCCTCCTCGTTAGGACTAGTGCGTCGTTTATAATACCTACAATATTTATATGCATACTATGTGAGCATGTGTAGAATAAAATAGAAACGCCAAACCAAATTGAAGAGGAATTGGAGATGGAAGGTTTGAAAAATGTTACAAAATAATATCCTAAAAGTGATATTTGTCTCCTCTCATTTTTAGATTACTTAAGGGTTTATCGACAAATAGCTTCATGATATGACAAGTCTTCACGATTTTGCATCAAACAAAGATGAAAAACTCACAAAGTAAAGATGAAAATTTACAAAGGATCAATGAACACTTTGATTTTCTAAACTTAAGATTTTCACGTAGAGAGATAATTGTACATGATTATTATACTTTGTATTTCTCCAATCCATCAAAACTCGCATGCATAGATGGTTTGATAACTTGAGGCAGTTAGAACTGTAATCGAGATCATAAACGTAAATTGGTGCATGAATTAATGAATGGGTTCATAATTGAAGAACATGTTGGAAAAAAATGACTTGTTAAGACTGCTTTGGCATAATTTTGAGTGAGATCCGTTCTTTCATTTTGGAAGATCAAATCATCAAAATATTGAAATCATATATTTATTTGTCAAAATTAATGTTAGGATGAATGCCAGGGCCAAAGAACGAAAGACTAAGCACACGACGAAAAACTATGGAAAAGGAGGGAAAATATTGGGACAAAAGAATGTGATCGCTCTAATATTGGGGACTGCAAGTCCAAAACATAAACTGCTTTTGTTAAGGCCAAAGGAGAGAAATAATCAAGGCTTGTCCCACATAAAAAAAATGATTAAGCCAAATAATAGTTTATATATTGGTACACATTTGAAGGATGTAATAATACGTAGTATAGATACTCTCTCTACACGCACGCAAATGAATGAATGTCGAATCGAACAGACTAAAATTGATCCCTTCGGGATCTACGTTTTTTCAAGAAATTGAATTTTAAAAAACAAGGGCCAAATGGGGGCAAATGATTTCAGCTATATGATTTGAAATCTCTCTCTGTTTTTTTTTTCTTTCTGTTTTTTTGTATACATGGGAGTCCTAAGTCGATATTTCAAAAGCCAAGGTATCCGGATGAAATTAGCTGAAAAAGAGATGAGGGAGGTGTGGTGGCTAGACGCTGACTCGGAATCTAATCACGTACAAATAGTTGATGGCCAATCATATTCTTAAAAATTATTGTATATGCCGAAGCCAAACTGTCACTGCTAATCTGCAATTTGCAATGTCATCTTTCACCCCATCCCAGAAGAAAACAAAATGTCTCAAATAATTGATAAGCACCCCCAATTTGATTTATAAAAGTCAAATTTTAATAAAAAATTATGAAATATGTCATTGAAAAGTTGTAAATCTCATAGATGGTATATTTATAATTAATTATTAACTTTGATTTAAATTTAAATTTAATTTTTAAGCGAAATCAAATAAGAGCTAAATGTTTGAATAAATTTAGAAGTTACTAAATTATAATGTGATAAAAAAAAAGTGGACTGTAATTATGAGTTTTGATTGTGCTACACGTACTTAATAACTTTTATAATGATGTACCAACAAATGATGTGACAAATCATGAAGCATGTTTCTATGAACTTTACGAAATATGAGACTAAATTAATATTTAATTTTTTAAGTAAATTATAAATTACTTTTACGTTTTCCAAACGGAGACTTGTAACAAGAATAAAGAATTCTTCTACTAGGCAGCAGAGCATATCCTTTTTTCCTATAGGGAGTATGGAACTTCAATAAAAATGCTGTATTTAAACATACTCCATCCGCCTCATAAAACTAAACTTATTTCTATTCACTTAGATTAAGAAGGAAATGTAATTAATATAGTTGAAAATATAAATTTTTCTTATATTTTTTTTTTCTAATATATCCTACATTAAATTAAATAATAGCTTAAATATGATCAACTTATATTTATTGATAATAAGATACATTAAATAGAGACATATTAAAAAATTAAATAACATTTATACTTTCAATAAATAAATAAGGTGACATCATACACACGGGTTTACACCCTCACATGAAGGGAGCCCACGTACAATAAATGCGGACTTCCACCCCTCCGTGTGAGGGGAGTGTAAATCCGTATGCACGTCCGTATTGAATGCGGGCCGTCCTCCATGTAAGGAGAGTGGAAACCCGTGTGTACACTATCATGTTAAGTAGGTGTAGCATCACCCCGAAAGAAAATCAAACTTATGTTCACGAGGGGTAGTATGATATATAAGGTCCATCCCTACCTTAATTACTTCAGACTCGCAGCACAAGGCGTATGCAATTTGAAACAAATCCCATTGGAAAAGCCTGATACTTTTTGACCTTTAGAAGCTCTTCTCAAAAAGTAAGTAATCATTTTCTCCCTCCTATCGATACACAAACACGCTTCGTCTGTAGACATGCATGAACTATGGAAATTTATTTTTGAAAAATTCAAACTTTGGGCTTGAATTTCTTGGAAATTTTTCTGTTGAAGTAAATTGATTCTTGACCTTTGTCTCTATGTCTACTTCTATAGTTAGCCTCCACTCAAGCCCGTAATTTCTACCAATATATTCTATAATTTATTTTTCTTTCATTTAGCTCAGTTTCAATTTCCAAACAATCAATTGAAATTTTATATAAACTCAAGAAGACATTCTGCTTATGATTTTGAAGACCTTTAATTATTGATTGATTTCAAGCAATAATTGGCATTTTATATTCCATTCATTTTACTTCTGCACATGTACTAATCACATGCTTGCATCAAAATTTGAATGAATTCTTGTTTTGATCCCCCATCAATTTATCTATTTATGCATAGATATATCTGAAGGTGATAATTTCTTTAGATTTTGAAGCCTTGAGGAGTGAAAGGAAATGAAGAATTCGGTTTCGGACCAGAGTTTTTACATAGAGAGTGAGGGAGAGGATGAAGAGAAGGGATACAACAAAGGTGAGGATGGCGCAGATGGAAATGATTCTGATTCTTCCAATTGCTCGAATGATGACGATAACTACAATCAACGACAGCAGAGCAACTTCACCACACAGTGGCCTCAAAGTTACAGGTATAGATTCTATACACCTCTTAAGTATAATTGTGTTATTATTTTCTTATCTGTTGTGTTGTGTTTTATGAAGATTCCGATTTCGGGATCTGGTCATTAAATTATTGGTTCTGTTTCGGTTCTTGGTACACAATTTTTGTGAAATGAGTTGAGCTGTTAATCTTGGGAATTAGATTCTTTATACGCTTCCTATTTGCAATGACAAATAGATTGAGAATGGAAGATGTGCGCGTTTTGTGCATTTCTCTTTTTGTTTTGTGTTTAACTGTTCTTGTAATTGGAACTAGAGCTTATTGCCTAGCTAATTTTGTGTTATGAAAAGAAATACTTTGCAACATGATTGATTAGCCCTTAGACTTTTTTGGCTAAGATGTTAAGTTTGCCATTTTAGAAAGAGAGAGAATGTTGTGCTTGCTGCGGAAATAAGAGCATTGATGGTATCGAAGTCATTCGTGCAATGAATTATAGGCTATTTAATTATACTTGGAATGATAATGTGGAATAGATCATAGAGGAATATGCAATCTTGGAACATTTGACAGTTCTAAAGAAGAAAATTAGCTAAAACCTTATCTGTTGTTCTGTGGAATCCTGCCTAGTAATGTGTATGGTGTAGAACAAATGACTGAATGAATTGAAGAAGAATTGAACCGAAAGGGAAAATTGACAATATTGCAGGTGTGGTAGTCGAGCTTCGATTTAGACCAATAATACCATTTTGGGAAGAGAACGACGAGACGAATAGAACTCACTGCTATGCTATAACATACGATGGATTTTTGCCATCGTTTAGGACTCGAAAATTGCTTTTTAAGTTTTAGTACTATTTTTATCATTTAGTTTATTTCGAATACGTTGCAATTTTAGTTTGTTTTAACTAGGTTTTCATGTAAACCCTTATAAATAAAGAGTTAAATCATCGTTTTTTATTACCTTTCAATTAATAAAATTTCGTGAGTTTATTTTTCTTTAATTTGGTGGATTCCAAAATTATGTTTTTAAGGTTTTCGCTTGAATTCTCTGTGTCAATGTAGTATGTTCCTAACATGCAATTAGAGCATTAGTTGGTTGTCTGGATATAAGCTGTATTCATTGGATCTACCTTGATATCTATTTAGTTATTTTGCACTTTGTTGCTCGCTGGAAGAACTTCAATTTCTTTAAGCTCTCCCAGTCAAGTTGCTGGCTATCTGAGGTCAAGAACTTAAGTTTGAATTTTAATTTACTTAAATTTACTATGCTGATGTTTGAAAGTTGATTCAACTTGTAAAATAAAGTCTACAAGTTTTCTGGATGGCACTGCTTGACGGCAGTGACAACTCCCTGGAAGAAAATAATTGAAGAAAAGAAAAGAAGAACGTACAGAAATCTATTAGTGAAATGGTCATTATCAGCATATATTTTTTGCAAATTATTTCCGGAGTATGTATGATGAGCCGTCTGTACGTATTTTTGGATTACTTTGGAGGAGATGTTTTATGAATGAGTGAATGCTATCCATGTATAAAAGTAAAATGATGTTTTATTCTTGTGTACATACATAATGTGGATAGTAAATTAAGAATCATGATTCATCCAAGTAATTTTTATCTCGAATTGCTTTCTTTTGTACTTCTAAATACTAAATCTGTTGAAAATACTTGTCGCAGGCAATCAATTGATCTATATGGTAGTGTCCCTTCTCCTAGTCTTAACTTTCTGGGGACACCATCATTGTCCCGCTTAAGCAGCTCATTTCTTTCCTCGTCACTTACGAGGAGACACACTCCCGAGATATTACCTTCTCTGAGCAAACCGCTCATACCTGCCGTAGAGGATGATAAAGCGCGAGACATATATACTTCCCATCTTCCAATTCCACCTAGCATAAAGAAAACAAGTATTTATGAGAGAACTTCAAAGGTCTCACATGAACTTCCAATTTCTCGCCAGAGCTCATACGGACAAGCAGTGATAAATGGTATGTTATTTGAATATGGGTTTGTTACTCAATTAACTATGCAGGTTGTTAGAATCTCTTTGTTACAAATATAGATAGGGGAAAACTTTGTTTGATTGATTGATGATTTTATGCTAAGTATCTTTTACACTCCTTCTAAGTAGAACCAAAACACTTTCAATTGCTGTACTTTATGCAACTGAACATAGGTGGTTCAACAACTAAAACTGGAATTCTGTTTATGATTCACTTATGAAACTGTTGCTCGACAAATTAAATTAAACTGTTTTTGCTGTGAGTTCATGCAGGGATGAATGTTCTATGTGGAGTTGGAATCCTTTCTACTCCTTATGCTGTCAAACAAGGAGGCTGGGCTGGGCTTTCTATATTGTTGATTTTTGCAGTGCTCTCTTTCTACACTGGGGTTCTCTTACGTTACTGCTTGGACAGCCAACCTGGCCTTGAAACATACCCGGACATTGGCCAGGCTGCATTTGGTACTGTGGGACGTGTTGCAATATCTGTAAGTCTTTCTATACCCTACTTACTTTTCATCTTACAAAATTCTGTCTGTCTTAAGTCATAAGACTTGACAAAGTTGTATGTTGGCTATCAACTAGTGCTACCCTTGTCCTTTACACGGGCATGGGACCGACTATGAATAACATAAGCTGGACTTTTGTTTTAATTTTAAAAAACTATCGAGTCTGAAAAGAGAAATAGGTTGCTTTCTTCGGTATGTGACAAAATAAAATATAGCATGCAATATTTCTGCAACATCACATGACACTAGTTCAAAATGATAGCATTACTGTGTATTCTTTGTTTCATTCCATGCTTCATTTTTCTTTTTTCCGAAAGGGCAGCGATATAAGAAATCACTATGCTATAAGGGTAATCTTCTTCATCAACCCTTTCCGATGCCATTGTTGTAAATTAACTCCATGCCATTTGCTTTCCTTCTTCATTTCATCCCTAGTGCTTGATTTAAACAATTTCTTTCAATATGCAATCCTATACGCAATTAACTTAGAGGCGTAGTTTGATTTATGTTTTTTTTTTCTCTTACAATACTTCTGCCTTCTTTTGATTGAACAATGCATTAAGTTGCAGAAAGTAAAATAGTTCTCCTTGAACTAAATGTTTTCTTCCTTTCGTATCTTCTATCAGAAAATTTATTGCTATATTATTTGTGATTTGATTTATTAAGTTGAATAGTGAATTCATCTTCATAACTGGTTGCTGACGCTGAATTCTGTTTCATTTTTTGGATGCAGATAATTTTATACGTCGAGTTATATGTAAGTACATCTTGCAACTCAGTGAGAGTGTATTTATTTGCCCCTAAAATTTATTTTAGGATCAACTAAGTTTCTTTGTTATTGTTCTACAGAAAGAAAAATACATCTGGGGGAAAGACATCTTGTTCATTATATTGTCTAGAGGCCCTCTTAGTTCCTAGGCATGCATATTGAGATAATCTATCAGAAGTTCATTTATCCTGGTGATTTTATCACCTAGAGTTATTAATCACACTGGCAATTCAATGAGTTGCGATATACTAAGTGAATCAGGTCTCTACAAGAATATGTTTTCATTTATGTTACAACAGCTCCCAATTCTTCTGTCCGATCCCGGAATTCAACTTCCAGCTGTCGGTTTTTTATTGGCTACCCAACTTAAGAACTAGTCCATTTCAATTGTGCACATGGTCACTGGTTTCTAATACTCTTTCAGTTCCAGAAGACTCTGTCTGGATATGTCTGTTCCCTTCGTGAATCTTCGATTTCTGTGGAATTATAGTAGATTTACACAGTTATTAAGTTCTAGTGGGTGACATCTTGCCACATTTTGGCATTTACTAATTTATGTACATGATACATGTTATTGTGGGCATCAATCATCTCTTTGTTGAATTCTACAGGCTTGTTGCGTTGAGTACATTATTTTGGAGAGTGATAACTTGTCTTCATTGTTCCCAAATGCACATTTAAACTTTGGAGTATTCAATTTAAACTCTCGCCATCTTTTTGCATTGATGGCCACCCTGGCTGTTCTTCCTACTGTTATGTTACGAGACATGAGTGTTCTTAGCTACATATCTGGTGAGTCTATTGATTTCATTAAACTTGTAGTTTTTATCTTAAATAATATATTGAAAACGGGAAAATAATAAAGTTTTTGTCTCTGTAGCTATTGCATTTGATTTCCATACGAACTAGTTGTTTAAGGTAATACAAAAGTTTATTTTGTTCCTAAGGGTAATTGTTACTGCCAACCTGATCCCACTAGAATAAGTTAGAAGCTAAAATTAATATGACCAAATATTGTTGATAAGAAATTTAGTTTCATTGGATCTTTCCAGTAGAGGATCCATCAAATGGACTGGAAACTAAGAATTCGAATAGCCAACCTCAAAATTAAATGCTAAGGATACGACCATGTAAATTTCAACCACCGAAGCTATTTGGTAGATATTGGATATAATATCAAATCATACACCTAGTTTCACCTAGACATTGAAATAGTCCAAAAGATTTGGAGTACCCTCACGTTGCCTGGTCTAGCACGACTTCACAATCCTTTATTGCACCACGTGTCTTCAATTTTCTCTTGCTAAATTTTCAGCTGGAGGAGTTATTGCTTCCATTTTGGTGGTTGCGTGCTTGTTCTGGGTTGGCGTAGTCGATCAAGTTGGCTTCCAGACGAAAGGGACGACATTGAACCTGTCTACTCTTCCAGTTGCTATTGGTCTTTATGGTTATTGCTACTCGGGCCATGCTGTCTTTCCCAATATCTACACATCAATGGAAAAACGAAGCCTGTACCCCGCAGTCCTCCTAGCAAGGTGGAGCAAAGATTCTAAGCATTTTCTAGTGCCATCATATTAAGAACTCCTTTCCCATAAATTGTTCTCCAACTTAATCAACAAAATGATGTAAATTTCTAAGCCGAGATTATTTATTTTCCTGTTTGTTACTTCTAAACTTGTTATTCTTATGAATGCAGTTTTGTGGTCTGCACTTTGTTGTATGCTGGAGTTGCTGGTATGGGATATATGATGTTTGGAGAAACAACACAATCACAGTTCACTCTCAACATGCCTAAAGATTTAGTTGCATCTAAAATTGCTGTTTGGACAACGGTATGTAAAGAGAATATATTCTTGCAGTAGTTTTCTCCTAATTGTTATCGTACAATGGACAAAACAACATCATATTCGCTTAACAAGTTAAACTGTTTAGTCCATATTATTATATCTCTCTATTGTCTTTAACATTTCAGCCTTCCTTTTTAAATATGAAACATGAATTTGTTAATTATGGAGGCCTAATTGGAAAAGTCAGAATGCAATAAATCTTTATAGGCAAGAATAATTAAAGAAAAAGGAATATCCTCGAACTCATTATATGTAGAAATCCGTAATGATGCAAAAACTTAACTCTATTCTGTAACTCCGGATCTTCTTTTTTTGTGTGTCAATAATCCTGCTGTTTCTGTCTGTCCAAATCACCCAGAAAATAGATAGTTTCAGCCTTGTGAAAACCCGAGGACAAATATTGTAGAAATTGATTACTATCTATACGTATGTTTCCCTTACACTTCTCTTGAGCTCCCACTTGCTCTTTTTTGATTGTTGCACTCTAAATTAAGAAGTAACACTAAATTTCTGGTTGGGATTTTCTTTATGTCAAGTTAATATTTAATCCGTGGTTGTTGCTTGAAATTGAGCTTTGATTTCTTATCTCCAAGTCGAATTTGAAGTACATGGTTGTAACTTGTTTTTATGCCTATTCTTTGCAGGTGGTGAATCCATTTACCAAATATCCTTTTCTGATTCAATTTGCTGATATTATAAAAGGGGGCAGCAATAATTTTCCTTCTTGTGGCACTTTCTTAATGAAAGACGAATACTAGGACAGTAGCCTCAGATTCAAAGACTTGTGGATTGGAGAAACTTATGACAATTGTACTATATTTCTTTTTATTAAAAAAATAAGTACATAGCAATATAAGGTAGTTAAAACGCAACACGGTTAGATCATATCAGGTGAAAAAGTAGACTTGATTATACTGAAGGACATCGAACTAGGAGCCCTCATTGATTTCATTTGCACATAATTTATTTTCTTAATGGTGTCAAAGGATAAAAAGGTATCTTCCTTAACTAGAAATACATATGCATTAACGATATCCCCTGTGGCAATGAGTTTGGAGGAATTGATACCGTCGAATAATTCCAAATCCCATTTGTATGCAATCCTCATCAGAACAGCTTTGGTGATATCTACGTTGATCGTGGGTCTTATCATCCCCTTCTTCGGTAAATTCTCATGCTTGACTCCATATTTTCTAAGAGAACGCTCCTACTTATAAATAAAAAGTATCTATTTATCATTCCTCGCTGTTTTTTAATCTGTTTCCCTCTTTCATTTTATAATATGAAAGAAATCTTCTTTAGCGTTATCTTATATTCGTTGTTTTATACAGGTCTGGTGATGGCATTAATCGGATCCTCACTAACAATGCTAGTTGTAAGTACTTCAGAGTCGTTTCAACTATCATTTTTCCTACTTTCATTCTCTTCTTCAGCTTCAGTACTGGTTTATTTTCTTTATGTTAACTGAACTTTCCATTTTCAGACGTTAATTCTTCCATGCGCTTGTTACCTCAGCATCTTAAGAGGGAAAATAAGCTTCTACCAGGTAAAGCTAAGGTTTTTCCATCATATTCAGGGTTATACAATGTTACTAATTAAACCTTAATTCTTAATCCCTTGTTTCGAGAGCAATTATAATCTGAAATGTGACAAGAAACGAACAAAGAACACAGATTTATAGTGATTCATCGTCAATGTGAAAATTATGTTCACTAACCGTCATGAGTTTTCACTATAATTGAGAAGATGAAGAATACAAGTTTTTCTAATGCTTCTCTTGCACGTTTAAAAATGGTCCCCTAATAAATCCTTTCTATAATAGATATATAATGGCGATCTGCAGTCGAGGTGATCAGTTTATGATATGCATGATTAGGCTCAATATTGTCCAAGATGCAGAACTTAATCAAGGAAAAGAAATTTATCCATGGAAAACCAAGTTTATGAAGGCCTAGTAGTCATTGTTGTAGCTATAGCATTCTGAATACACTCAACAGATTTCGATTTCATTTTCATAAGAATATAGAGTATGGCTGCTTTTTACTAAATCAAAATTGTTGCTATTTATTGATTTTCTTATCTAATTCTTTTAAGTATCGTTTTTGCAGAGGTCGATGTGTACATTAGTCATCACAGTAGGTGTCATATCATCTGCCTTTGGAACGTTTTCAGCCACGTCGAAAATTATCCAGAAATTAATCTAATGCTGTCTGTAATATGTTATGTAGCAGCAATAGAAACAATTTATGTCTTCAATCTGCATAATCTTCATTATTTGTTCTATTATTCAATGGGATTTTGTTTTTCTCCCTGTGAGTGTTCTAAAGAGAGATTCTGTAGACTAATCTGGAAGACTATATTTTTTGACATCTTCACGTCATTTCTTCAGGATCTCTTGGTTGCAACTTATACTTGCAGTACAACACTATAAATTTGAAAAGTAATAAAAAAGGGAGCAAAAGAAGCACGTTTATAGTTGTTCATTCTCAACATGAAAGTTTCTCGTACTTGTCATCCATAATTTAAGCCGATATTTTTTATAAAGATGTTCTATATCTACCTGTCATTTCAAGCTCTCAACGGAACAGAAAGGATCACAGGTTTCTTGTCACACACCTCTTCCACACATAAAATGCCCCTTCAAATTCTTTTATAAATATATATGAATATTAGAAGATCTAATACACATGAACTTCAGGGCTTCGATCGTTGGCTCCTCTCATCAGGTTGTCAACTTTCTTGACCTTCTGACAATGGAGAGATGTTAATCCCATACATGATCTTACAATTTTGTAGAGACTTGTGTTTTTCGTAAAATACCTTCTGAATCTAGTCACTACGACTTCCTAGCCCTTTGTAAGGAGCCACCCGTCCCATGAGTTACAAGATTATTTTGTCGAGTTTCTTAAAAAATTGTTATCCACCAGTGTATTTTGATTTAAGTATCATATAAAAGAAGTGATTTCGCTGTTTTTAATGCGTGAAAATGGGTGTCCAATTAAATCCAAATAAATAAGTACCTTTGACTTTTATTTTGGAACAAAGATGGTACTTGTGAATGTGGTATTTTAAGACATTATCAGCTTGTTTAATTCTTTTTATTTCTCAACTCTTTTATTTTTCCTATTTTAATTATACATTCGCATAATAAAATATTTTGCATGTAAATTCCAAATTTTTTCTACTTTTTAATTACACATTCTTCAAAAAATCACTATTCAAAACATCATTTTTCCTCAATTTTTTTTTTTTAAATAATGGGCAAGGGCTAATTATGTAATAGAGTTTTAGATTGGTTAACAATTATTAATGGGGCCTGCTTCCAGTCCTAATCAATATTTAAGTTCTCAATTGTAATTAATTAATTCAGATTTAAAATCAAATAAATTCTTTTGATTTTTTTTTATATCTTAATATGAAAAATATTGTTTCAACTTTCAAGAAACAAATCAAAATATGTATGAATAATTTAGGGTGTGTATGTCTTCCATTATTGGGAGAAAAATAGAGTAATTAATAGTATTTTTTGGAGAATATATGGTTGAAAAGTAAAGAAATTTTATTGATTTGTGTGTAGAATATTTTATTGGGTGCATGTGTGGTGGAGAATTTTACTGTAACAAATAATTTTTTGAAATAATGGTAGACAAACAGGGGCTTAATTTCTTTTAAGAATCATGCTACATATATCGAATTTTTTTTACCTACTACTCACAATAGGTGAGTGGGAACCACATCTCGAAATTTTTTAATTCACGCGGGACTCGCGTGCATGTGAGATGGGATAAACAATCCGATACATTAAATTATGTAAAAATATGTTTACCCTTCTTTCCAAAGGTCAATTTATTTCGATCTAACTTATTTTTTCGTATCAATTCAGATTGTCAAGCAGTTATGTTGTTATCCATGTCAATAATTTTTTAGTATATCTAGAAAACAGGCCCAACATGCTCATGTCACATTACGTCCATCTAATTTAATTTAATTTAAATGTGAATTAATTTTATATATATTTTGCATTTTCAATAAACTAGAAATATCACTTTTTGTTGGTACAATAATTTAATTCAATTCATTGACAAAGTCAACAGTGTACGTAAAATGAACCTTGGCCAATGTGCCTAAAGGCCAAATCTATGGCGTCAGTAGCCGTTATTTGGTTTCCCCCTTCCCAAAGCAAATGCCAAATCAATCATAATTATCTTATAATTAAAATTAATTTTCAAAAACATCAATCAATTCCGGCGGCATTACACATGCCACTTGCTTTTCATTCTCTCATCCCAGTTTCCAAAAATCTCCATTTTGTGCGCTCCAAATTGCACATGATAATATTTTGAAAATTACAATTCATAAATATTTCTTAAATTTCATTCAATTATCATCAATCATTCTTTCTCGTGAGTTTTTTTTTTTCTACAAACTTTTTTTTTTTTTGCATTATCTGCATTCATAATTTTGTGCCTACATAATGCGAATGCACTTTTGTTAAGTTTTACATGCTTTTTATTTGAACACATTGATTTTTCATTTAATGGGTTGTCGTTAGTTTCATTTGTTTTTGTGATTCGTGATTTTTTATTTATTTATTTTTTATTATTATTATTTTTGTATTGATTTTGTGTTAGTTTCTATCATGTATGTTCCAATTTGTTTCATCATGTGTGATTTTTATGCAGTTTTTGTGTTCTATCGCAATTGGCTTGTTCTGAATTCTTCTTTCTTTTTGTGGGAATCAGGGTTTATTGGCAGGCACATTGAATTGGAAATTCACGTATTAAGCTGTACAATGTCAATGTGGGAAGAAATTTAGGCGATAATATCATGAACGGATTAAATTCAAATTGGAATTTAGAGAACGATGGGAGTTTGCAGAATGAACTAGAATTGTTGCTGCTACAGCGGCAGAGTAATAGTGGTTTAATTCTTGAGAGGGGGAGAGAGTTAAATATAAATAGGAGTGGCAGTGCACCGCCAACGGTAGATGGCGCTTTATGCACTGCTGGGAATCTTGTTAAGAACCCCAATTTTATGCCACTTGACAATAGTGGTGGCAGCAGTGCTGTTAGTGGTAACAATGGCGTGTTGACAGAAGAAGAAATCCGATCACTCCCTGCATATCTAGAGTACTATTACTCACACGAGAATCTCAATCCTAGACTGCCGCCACCCTTGTTGTCAAAAGAGGATTGGCGGGTTGCTCAAAGGGTCAGGGCAGCAGGATCGGGATTTGGGGGAGTTGGTGATTGGAGGAATAAAAATCTGGTAGATGATGGTGGAAAATCTTCATTATTCTCTATGCAGCCTGGGTTTTCTGTACAGAAAGTGGAAAATGAGTTGATGGAATTGAGAAAGGCTGCTTTAAGGAATCTTTCACGGAAAAATTCTTATGAGTATCTGCACAAAGCCTCCACTGACACCACAAGTACAGGAATGGGAGTCAGGACGAAGAGTTTCGCAGATATACTTCAGGTTTTTTCTCTTTCCTTTTCATTTTCACTCTATCATTTACTTTGCTTTGTTGTACTTACAAAATTCTTTAGAATTCAAATGTTTATAATTATTGTCGGTTCTTATTGTGACTGTTTCTTGCTCATTCTCTTAAGCCCTTAACTAAATGACCTTAGTGATTCCACTCGTACTTTTCTGAACCTCTTCTTGTGAAATTCATTATTTGTGCTTCCTAGCCTGCCATCCAGCATGTAAAATTATTAGCATGATTAGTTTGTATCCAGTGAACCAAATTGGCCGTGTCCGTGGAATAAAGAAAAGTAACATTTTGAGAAATTTTAGCTGCAATTTCCTGCTAATTACTACCTGTTTCAATTTCTAGAAGGCAACATCTTGGATGTAGCGTCACATGCATCATGAAGTGAATAAAAAAAATATAAATTTCTGGGCTTTCAAAATAAATGATTGTCCAAGAGCCAGTTCAATGATAATCCTCTATTGTCACTTTGTGAACAGTTCTTTAAAGGAAGCATGGGATGAAATTAATACTATTTTGATTACTAAAATTTGGCTCCTTTCCCATTTCTGAAAATCAGTTTGATTCCCAATACTCCGGAGCTTTTTTATGGTTGTACAATTTAAGTACTTATTTCATTGTCAATCGGTGCAGTTTAAATACTTAATTTACTATTTTCCAGGAAGGACTTGGCCAACCTGCGACATCATCAGGTCATCTCTCACTCTCTGCTGGCCATGATTCAAGTGGTGATGTTTCGGGTTCAACAGGAATGTCACAAGAAGGGCTTGGACAACCATTGACATCATCAGGTCGTCTATCTCGACCTGCTAGCCATGATTCATTAAATGCTGTTTTGGGTGCAGTGGTTCTCACGCCCTGCTAGCCATGATTCAATTTCTGCTGGTTTGGGTTCAATGGGAATCTCTAGTACTCACTTAGAACAAATACGGAATAGAGCCAAATCCATTGAGGCTATGCATACGGAAAATGCTTTTACAGGTTTTTCTAGTACTCAGAGCCTTGGATTGGCATTCCCTAATTCTTTTGCGTCTTCTTTGGGTTCATCTCTGTCAAGGAGTAGGACTCCTGAGTCTCACCTTGTTGGGATGTCCACCAGTCCTCGTCTTGTTAATGTTGGTAATGGAGTTTGCCTTGATGATAAGATAAATAGTTCAGCCTCTGACACCCCTAATGTTTCTTCCTCTGGCATTAATGAGATAGCTGATATCGCTGCTTCTCTTTCTGGATTAAGCATATTGAAAGGTCAACATCTTACCCAAAATAATATTCTAAGCTCTTCGATTCAAACGGGAATGTCAAATGGTCAAAGAGAGAATCAGCATCAGCAATATTTTGGCAAGTCTACAGTTGAAAAGTTGGCAAATGGCGTCATCTATGCTGATTTAACAAGGGATAGTGAATCAATGAGAGGCCTTCATATTTCCCACTCACGTTTGGATGGGCAAGTTAACTTGCCAACACGAGCATCTTCTTTTACCAATCTTCAGTCTCAACTTAATCCTTCTGAGTATGCAATCAAAGAAGATCTGAACATCCAACATCAAGGCCATAATTACCCTGTTATGGTTATTTCTGGTCGAGGGCATAATGGATGTTCCGCTAATCATAAACCAGACATGATGATCAATAATCATCTTGCTGCAGGTTATATTTTTTTCTTGGCATGCCAATGCAATAATTCACTATTGTTGGAAACCTTTTCTTGTTAATTTTGTTTTCAAAATCCTCATAGGTTCAGTTTTGAATGGTACTACTGGAAATAGACAGAGTTCAGAAAGCAGCAACCAGACTAATTCTGGCCTTCACCATCCCCTTATGGATCCGCATCAAATTCTTAATATGCAGAAAATGTCCAATTATGGAAGGAATGCTGCATATATTTCAGGTAGTTCTTCTCAAGGAAGATATTATGGTGGTGGTCCCCATGGCCGTGAAGATTTGCAACCTTTAGAGAAAGCCTATCGTGAGGCATTGCTTGTGCAACAGAAACGACAATATCTGTCGCACTTTTTACGCAGATCTGACAGTATTAATGATCAGTACCATGGGAACCCCGAATTGGACCCATGTGCTGTGCCATATCAGGGAAACCCAATGACGAATTATGTACATTCAACAATCAGTTCCAGGAGTCCTATGTTTAGTAATGGGCAACAGTCACCTATTCAGTCATTTTTGAGAAATTCAGAGGGAGTGTCCACTGGTTCTCTGCATTCAGAAACTGAAAATAACATGGAAGAAAGGTTTGAGTCACTATTAGAGGCCTTCAAGAACAATAAGACCAGATCTTTGGAACTTTCAGATGTTCTTAGTCATTTTACTGAGTTCAGGTAAATAAGTGGCATTTGTCATTCTGTTTTCGTGACCAAGCTCGGAGATTCAATTTTTTTTTTTTTTTCCACAATGCAGTATGGATCAGTATGGAAGTCGCTTCATTCAGCAGAAACTAGATATTGCTACAGTTGAAGAAAAGATGAAGATATTCCCAGAGATTATCCCTCACGCTCTTAGCTTGATGACTGACGTATTTGGGAATTATGTCATACAGAAGGTATTTTTTCATTTGAACACCCATTTTTACACTGATGTTCCAATGATGAGTGGTTTCATTGCTTGAATGAGCAGTTCTTTGAGCATGGAACTGAAAGTCAACAGAAGGAATTAGCCAGCCAATTGATTGGTCAGATTTTGCCTCTTAGTCTACAGATGTATGGTTGCAGAGTAATCCAAAAGGTTTATTCATTAGCATCATCTCCTAAATTTTGCCTATGACAAGTGGCATGTATTTCTATATGAACATCACAGCATGTGGCCATGAAAAAACAAAATTTCTGATGAGTGCACTTTCTTATCTCTTCAATCTAACTGTCTTGAGAATTGATAAATGAATTTACACCATTTATGTATTCTTCAGGCATAGTATAGGAAAGTAGAGGATTCAAACTGTGTTTACAATGCAGGTAGTTCTTGAAGTTCTCTTATGTTTCCATTTCCAGCATTTGTTGAATGGTAATTTTTATTTCAATCGGATTAATAAAAAAAAATTGAGAGCACTGTGAAATGAAAAACAGTGGAGGGAAGAAAATATAACCAGTACCATTTAGGAAGAAAGAGGAAGAAGAAGTTGGCTGAAACTTCTTTTTGCTCTAGCATTGGCCTTGTGATTTTGAAAGGCAAGGCATTGAATATGATCACCGGAAATTGGTGTTTACACGTTCTCTAGAATAGCATAGTACAAATGCTCTCTCAAACCTCTTGAGTTGAAGATTTCTTTTGTTGTTAAACAATTGATATTAGCTAAATTAGAAGTCAGAATAACCAATGGATCATCAAGTTAAATTGGGACTCGTTATTCATCAAACAACTAGTTTCAAGATGAAATGTTTGGTTATCATGCACATGGACTACATAGAAATGCGTCAGGACAAACTACTAGTGTAGTTTGAGCATATGAAAATTATCTTTGCTACAGCTTTCCAGTTTTATTCGTAGTTTTTGACATAAATTCGTACGTCGGAAAAAAAAAATTAGAATTATTTATCACGACTGGTTTGAGAAAGAATATTTTTAAAAAATTTATTCTAAGAGTACATTAATTTGAGACATACAGTTTGTTACACGTTCAAAAAATAAACGAGACATACTGTTTGCAACGCATGTAGTATTAGTCTATGGACCAATGATAATTCGCCTTTAAAATCTTTTGTCTCTCTTTTTCTTTCTATATGCACCAAGACATTGATTTTATTCACAGGCATTGGAAGTGGTTGACGTGGAGCTGCAGACTAAAATGGTAGTTGAACTTGATGGTTCAGTGCTGAAATGTGTCCGTGATCAGAATGGTAATCATGTAATTCAGAAGTCCATTGAGTGTGTCCCTCAAGATCGAATCCAATTTATAATATCATCATTCATGGGGCAAGTCGTGACATTATCGACGCATCCATATGGCTGTCGTGTCATTCAGGTTAAGTTTCTGACATTTGTTGTTTGCTTCCTATGTTTTTTGTTGCAATTATAGATGTACAATGAATTTTACTTTTGACAGAGGGTCCTTGAGCACTGTGATGATCCTAAAACTCAACAAATGATCATGGATGAAATTATGAACTCCGTTTGTACCCTAGCACAAGATCAGTATGGGAATTATGTCATTCAGGTACTTAATTTCCTTGGATAAATACCTGATCATATACACTGACAGCTATATCAGCATCAAATATATTTTGAGGGCGTGAATGTTGATTGATTGTTAAATTTTAGACTTTGATCTTCTCTGTAAAAGTTATGTAGCTGGTCTTTCTGAAGTTTGACTCTCTCCTGTCCCTATGTTTGGGGGAGGGGGCCCGTGTCCGAGACTGAAATTTAAGCAGATGGGGATTATTTTTATTGTCTTCCATTGGCACTTAATTGAACATTTGGCATTTAATAATACTCATGTGAGAACTAGCATGTCCAGCTGTAATGCTGTTGGATGCCCTTCTTATAGAATACTCCCTTCATCGGTCAAGTGTAATTATAAATTAATCACTGAAATTTGTCATTTCCTGTCCGAGGTGTACCTCATGTGGCCAAAAATGTCAAGTTTTATTTTTCTTCTCCTTCAGAAAACTGATAGCTATAAAGACTGAAAAATAAAATCAGATGAGGTTTACGTGGCTCAGATGACCTGCCTACTTGGGTGCAGAGAGCTAATCCACTATACTCTAGAAAGATTCTTTAGATGTTACGATGTGGAATTTAAGAATATATCTCTCAGTTCATTCAATTCCTTCTCCTGAACTTAAAGATTGGCACAACAAATGAGAAGAGTTTCAGGCACTTCATATGACCACATTTAATCTCTTTCAGATGGAAGGATAGTCTATCTTAAAGAAAGACATTAGTAGATGGTGCCATGTTTAGTGCCTGCAAAATTCTTCTTAATAAGAAAAGAAAAGGAGTTGTCAGATAAAAAATGTGCTGAAGTTGTGGAAAGAATTGGAACCTATCAATCTGACCTGTATACGTGGATCACAATATGCCAAAGTCCCATCAATGTCCACTCTTTTTGCTATATGGAATAAAATCGTCAATGCTGGTGATTTGTTTTTAATCTTGACGTAGTTGGCATTACATTCCTCATTTTCTGCATGCATTGAAAAACATGAAAGAATTTTCTTGTACTGTTGTAAAGTCGTGATAATAGAACAAGTACCGACCGTATATAGCTTTAGTTAGTCTAGCCCGAGGCCCTCCAAAAAAGCTCGTGCCGTGTAAGTTTGTACATAACTGGATTATTTGCTGTTTATTTAGGAAATCTAATGCTTGTACTCCTGGATTGCTTTTGTTATGTCGTGATAATAGAACAAGTACCGACCGTATATAGCTTTAGTTAGTCTAGCCCGAGGCCCTCCAAAAAAGCTGGTGCCGTGTATGTTTGTACTTCACTGGATTATTTGCTGTTTATTTGGGAAATCTCATGCTTGTACTCCTGGATTGCTTTTGTTATATTGTTTCTCACAAATATGACTTTCACCATTCTGATCCTTCTTCCTCTCTTTCCAATTATTCTGTTTCGTCGGGGGCCTTGTTAGCATGTCTTGCAGCATGGTAAACAACCCGAACGGTCTGCAATTATTCTCAAGCTTGCAGGACAAATCGTGAAGATGAGTCAGCAAAAATTTGCTTCCAATGTGGTTGAGAAGTGCTTGACTTTTGGCGGTCCAGAGGAGCGTAAACTCTTGGTGAGTGAGATGCTGGGTTCTACAGATGAAAATGAGCCTCTACAGGTGTGACAATGCTGCTCTCTAGATTTGTGAATTAAATTTGCTTCTTAGATAACCAAACAATATGCATCTTGATAATTATCAAATGTACATCATATTTTGCATATATATATATATCGGTGTCCTGAACTGATTATTGCACTCCAAGAACTGATTTAGGGTTAACCTTTTTCATACTTGCTCCTTAGAAATTTTGATATTTGATAATTTTTCTTTGGTTCTCGTGAACATGGTAGGGGAATCAATTCCTTCCTCTTAGTTTGCCATAACTTTCTTGATCTTGTAAGTTGAGATTTTCTGGTAACAGTTTGATCCTTTATGTCATTCAAGGATCAACTTGATCATCACTTCACATGACTACTGTTGTTGTTGTCGTCGTCGTCATTATTATTATTATTATTATTATTATCTGTTAAAATCATGGCAAAGGCATCTCTTTAGCTAGTTTTGAACGTGTGGATTGGATTGCATTGTTAACTGACTCGTTATTTGGTTCTCTCTTATTCAACCATATATTGGTATAATGACAATGCTTTGATTAGAAATTTTCTACTCCATCTCTGTTGCAACTGTTTTTTTGAATATCCAACTCTCCCTTCCATTTTCTTCCGTGCCCTGTCCACACACAAACACAAACACAATACCCAGAACTCCCTTACTCTTCCAACCAAAATAAACTGGAGATGTTTAAAGCAATTCCTCCGGGAATCATTATGATTTTCTTCTAGTCCTCCATTTGTTAGGAAGCTTGAAATTGCTCCTGTTAAGTCATTTTTCCTATTATTTCCTCATTTTTTATCGTGACATAATGAAAAATGCTGAAATGAAAATTGCAGGATATGATGAAAGATCAATTTGGAAACTACGTCGTGCAGAAGGTTCTTGAGATATGTGATGATCGGAGCCGTGAATTGATTCTCTCTCGTATCAAAGTTCACTTGAATGCACTTAAGATGTGCACTTATGCAAAACACATTGTATCGCGTGTTGAAAAGCTTGTATCAATGGGAGGTAAGATTAGCTTTTACTTGATACATTCTTCCACACAAGTTTATGCTACTATTCAACCCACTTCTAATCATATCCGAAATGTCGTTTACAGAGAAGCACATAGGGCTATCCTCATCACATCCCTGTTGAGGCGATGCAATTGCAGGCAAAAGAGAAGATCTTTGTACATAACAAGGATGTCAGGTCAGCATTTTCTGTGAAGGCTTTTAATAGTTGTAAATAAGGAGGCAGTGCTTAGTGATCTTGCTGGAATAAGGTAACTTCTTTTTCTTGATGATGTATACTTTGTGAGTAATATGTATTGACAATTGCGACGAGTTGTATTTTTTTTATGTATATGGTTCAAAAATCGTGAAGAATTTAGGATATAGCTGCACATTGTGAGCTTATGGCAAAGTTTGACAGTGATGAACTTCTGTGTATATTCTGCACTTCACATATTTGCTAGCCTCCTTTACTGTTTTTGAAAATTTTCTTTCTGGGTTTCATCATTCCTAGCGTTTGTACTTTGAGGAAACTCGAAATTCCATTGAAATGAAAAGGAGAAGATGCTAATATTGACAACTGAAGCGAGTGTGTCTGTAAATTTTGAAACAAAAGATACAATGTTCATGTGTTTGCCGCAACTTTAGGGAGCATTCCCTATGTTAAGCAAATAAGGAATGTTTACGTCAATAACAACAAACGCTTCGACAGAAATCAGTGGTGACATTGTAGGATTGCTCGAGCTCGAGAAATGGGGCTACCAAATATCTACTCTCCAGTCTCTCCCTGCATGAATAAGTTGAAAAAATATCATTTTTGCTGCCGAGCAAGGCAATACATATGTGAGGTAAAAAATAGCAATCAATTGCTTTATGAACCATATTGATTGTATGTAAAATCTTGTGAATACGAAAACTGTGAAATTTTATTGAAAACAAGGTCTCACACTTTCTTTTCATGTTCTCATTTGCAAGCTGACACATCAATATCTGAAACTAGAATTAATTTTCATTTTTGGAGTTCCTCGTAAAATGCACCAGTCTCTTTTTAACTAGCATGTTTGACGACTAGAAAGAAAATTATTTATGTATTTTAAACTCCAAATAATATGATATTCATGATAAGTCAAATTAAGGATGGTAACAGGGTTGGGTCGGGGCGGTCATTTTTGCCCCCATCCTATCAGGGATTTTCAAGAAGCGGGTATTCGTATGTTTTAGAAAAGTTAATTGATTATGTGTTACGGTTTATTGCAAGTACATTCAACTGTGTTCGACCAGTGTACAAAAATGTTAAGGGTGAACTTTTACATTGTTTAAATACGAAACATTAAATTCCTTATTAGGGATTAGATTATTATTCTTAATAAAGTTGACATTTTATAAAGAAATCGTTATGGATTAAACGAATTATACATATTAAGAGAGCAATTAATAATGCGAAATTAGAAAAATAAATGCAAGAATGATACACTACTTAAAATGCTTAACTCTAAATGCAAGAACTATTTTGCCGCAATAGAATTAACACTATATCGAATGAGAGAATTACGCTCTAACTTGGACTCGTGCATCTCTGTTTTCTCTTTACTATGACATATGTAATGAAAACTCGCCATAATATCCTTTTATAGGAAGAAAAGATTGTAGCGAGTTAATATATGTTTTAATTTTTTTTAATACATATTTAAGTCGAATCACGTTCAATGGAAAAAGTGAAAAATATATTAGGATCCACACGTTCAACAAAAACATCATAACTTAATTAATAACATCTTGTAAGAACATGTTAAGAATGAAACCCATCTAGCTTTAATACGAAAATATTAAGCAACATATAATAATTTGTTAAGATAATGCGAAACATGCACATAAATTCTTTCTTTGATTTGAGGGTCAATTTTTTGTGAAAATTACACCTAAGACTGTTTTACAAGTTTCCATTTTATAAATAAGATTTTAAGTTTCATATATATATATATATATTATTAATAATCAATCATTAATGAAATTAATTTTAGATCCTCTCTCTCTCTCTCTCTCTCATTAAAAGGCAACACCATAGTATTTCTAGCATATTCCCAAAAGTGACAACACTGCCTACTCCTGCGTCGACAACACCATCACCACAATCCGATGCAAGAACACCCCCACAGGAGCGCTACACTGTGTAGGAGTGACGATAGTGCTGCCTTTCTTCTTGGCACCGAAAGAAATATCGTGCAGTAGTAGTCTGCTCCACTAGACTACCTTCCACATTTTCTCGATCGTTTCGGAACAAAAGAAAATTTGATTACAATTTGTAGAAAGTTTGCATTGAAAATAAATTGATCATTGATTGATGAAAGCGATAATTACAATTGATAAAAGTAGAAAATTACCACGGGGGGGCGACACACTAGTAAGTTTGAAAGATTTTTGAATGACTAATAACCCATATTATTGCTTGCGGAACAAAAACCCAAGTGATAAGAGTAGACATTTAAATGACGAGAAAATCACACCAAACATTTACCAATATCAGAGTTATTTTACAATTGAAATAAACTATTACGATGGAAAGAAAATTACAACTCAAACTAAACTAATATTTATAATGAGCGGCCAAAGTTTGGCAAACTACGATTGCAATTGGGTCAAGGAGATAAGTAAAGTTGCAGTCCTTGACATCACCCCACATAGGAGCGCTACGCTGTGCAGGAGTGATGATGGTGTTGTGCGCAACCGCCATAGTATTGAACGCATCGTGTGATTCTTGGTGGTGACATAGCTAGTTTATATTTTCAGTGGTGCAATTTGTGATGCAATCGGTGGTGCATTGTAGGTGGTGAAGGCGATAGTATATTGTAGGTTGTGGCGGTGATGGTGTGGCGACAGCGACGACTATGGTGGTGGAGTTGGGACGATGTGATAATTATTTCGATGTTGTGATCAATAAGTTGGTTAATTTGTGATCAATAAGTAGTTTGTGACATATAAAAAATTTATTTGTGTCCGAAAATAATTTGTTACCAATTAATTTTTGATCAATAAATAATGTGTGGTCTAAAAATTTGTTAAGGCATGACCAATAATTTGATAATTTGTTACTTAGAAATAATCTGTGAACAATTAATTTGATATTTTGTGAACTATAAAATTTGTAAATTGTGATCGAAAAATAAATTGTAACTTATAATTAATTTGTAATCGAGAAATAATTTGTGACTTACAAAATTTTTGAATTGTGACAAGAAAAATTTATAATCAATTAATTCAATAATTTGTGATCAAATTATATGGAATTGTGACCTTAATATATTTAATTAATAAAATATATGTTTAATTAATTAATTTATAAATAAAATTTGAAAAACTCCGAGATTTGAAATTTTAAACATAATCTCTTAAATTTGAAATTGATAA